>CABFWO010003223.1:0-23251 GCA_902155825.1 Timema genevievae | reverse complement strand
CCCCCCCCTGTATATAGGTACATATACCAAATACTTTCCTCTTTTATTCAGGTATATAGGAACACAATTTTTGTAAATTTAGAGGCATATACAATAAGCGTTCAATTGATGGCGCGCGCTCTCTCTCTCTCTCTCTGTGTGTTTGTATTTTCCTAATGCGTCGAACAGAAGACAGTTCTTCCTAATTCCTAAGGATATGGCCGATCCAGTTTGCTTTGCACCGAAGAATCACATCCAAAATGGTTCTCTTCTCAACCACTTTTCTTAGGACTTCTTCATTTGTACACTCTCTGTCCACCTGATTTTCTCGAGTCTTCTCCAGCACCACATTTCAAATCTCTCCAAGTTTTGTTCCCCCCAACCCCAACCCCTATTTTCCTAAGAGTCCAAGTTTCTGCTCCATACAGTGTGATGCTCCAAATGTAGCATTTCATCAATTTCTTCCTCAGTTTCAAACTCAACTTGCTGGTCAGCTGTAGGTAACCTCTTTTTGTTGAAATCTTCGTTAGCCATGGTGATCCTCGACCTAATTTCCTTGGCGCAGTAGACATCCTTTGTCAGCAGATTTTCAACGTACTTTAACTGCTCTATGTTTTCCAACTCCTTATTTTGTTAAAATATTAATAACAAAACAAACAAAAATGAATCGTCTTTCCAGTCAACTACCAAAAAGAACAGTCGATATCACCATCAAATATCACCCATCGCCCATCGGTAAAGCACTTAACGAGAATTCACCTCTAAAGTTATTTGCTTTGTCTATTTCGGGGAAATATATTAGTTTTATCAGTGTATTCAGAACCAATTAACAGGCAACACTATATCTCACCTGATATAGTAGTTATTATGATCAGGCAAAACACTTATCGTGGAGAATGATCTTAAAAATGCTAGAATTAATGTAATAGGGAGGGCGCCAGTAAGTCTTAACCCACCTACAGGGAAACTATTTATAGTGGCCTTGGAAGAAAGACACGTTTTAAAAAACTTGAATTCACCGTGAAAAGTGTATTTTTGAAAATAAAAAATATATATTTTTCTGTGTGTTGTTACAGGAATACTGTAATTTAATAGGGTGTGTGTACAGTGAATAATAAAATAGAGTAACTACTATTAAGTTCATTTAATAAGATAAAAATTATGCTATCCTGCATGTTGGACGTTCAAATAAATTACAGTTATATAATGAGGCACAAGAACCTCAAGGTAATCTGTCTCTTTTTTAAATATATTATACTGAGATATTCATATCTGAATTTAGTCACTGATAGTTCTTACAAGATTCTGAGTTTAATTTGATAGCGAATAAAAAATAACATAATTTGATTTTAAATTGATCCAAAAAAAAATTAATACAATAAATTTTAAAACTAGTCAGTCTGAATAGTTTGCTAATTTATTCCAACTAGGAAAATAATTGCGCCCAAGTATTGAGGACATATAAGCTGGCTTTGAAGGTCCTCTGGAGAAAATATAGAAAGTGCTTCCTTGGATAATTGAATTGGTGTAGATGTTTTGAAGCTATTATGGCGTCACTTTTTGTAAGGGTGTAGATTTCACTTTTTTACGATTTCTCATGCCCGTTTTCTTGAGGATCCTGGTTTAACATTTGTCCGTACGTCCAGCAGGCATTTAAATTTATTTTAACTTGTGCATCATTAAATAATATTCATGTGTATTATGCATTTTGTAGTTAAAAAGTTTTTTAAAAATAACAGAAAAATTATCACACGGAACACGGACATGTGTTGTGACATGTGCGTATTTTAGTAAATGAATATCAGAATATGACATTGGCATTCTGCATTGCTGCGCCTCACTAGAGCTTCACCTGCGCCTCAGATTTGGGGCTAAATATATATAAAGTTATATCTTGATCTCAATTGAGACTTTATTTTGTGGCAAATATTCTAATTTACCTACAATTTTGTCTCTACTTCTAATAAAATATTCACTTCTGTCACTCATCAGTCCAAACTCATGTTTGATTGTTTTCTCTTTATACTTCCTTTCTAGTTCCCCCAGCATACCGCAACGATTAAGATGATTTGGTTGCTGATGGGTACCTATATGCTACTATTACAAGTCTGATGAATTTTAATCTATAAATTGGGCCTTCGATAAAAATATAAGATAATGACACTCACTGTTTACTTTTTATTAAAGATAAAAATTATATTAGCCCCAAAATGGCTGACGTCATTTTGCTTTTAAATCGTTGGACCTTGCCTAGAATCATAACACTTTTAAATAATTTATTAAATGTATGCAACACACATGGCCCAAATAATGTCGTTGGTCTAGTTCCTCCACGTCAGATTACAATATCATGTTCCAATTTTAAATAGTTTTAATGTATTTAATAAATGTAGTATTATTTTAGTTTAATAATAAACTTATTTTTAATCTATTGGTATAAATTTTTAAGCAATACATTCATGAAACATTCAGAACTTTTTCGTTACAATAAGCGTAAACTTCCGTTATAGATTCAAAACAAATGAATGATAAAAAATAATTTCATTTCCTTTATACGTCAACATCGAATGAAGTTTGTCTGCTTACGTGTGTGAAACCACACTTCTAATATAAATTTTATTTTTTGATTAAGTGTGGGAACTACTAAATCTCACATTATGGCTCCAAAACAGAGAATGCGTGTCGCCAACGAAAAAGCTTCTAAATTTGTTACTATGAGAGGAAACGTCCCGAAATCTTCTGTAAGTAGTTTTAGTCCACGGGTTTGAACAGCTGTCAACACAAGATTTTAATAATATTCTATAATAGTGTTTCTAATTGGAATATTTGTACAACTAATATTTTATTTGAATTAATGTTCAGAGTGAGTTCTCTAAATTTGTGCACCTACACCTATCAATCTGTTCCAATACAATAGTTAGCCAAATTAAAACAACCCCACAAAAGTCTGGGGTGAGGGTGGGTGATCATATCCTCACATGTCCTTTATTTCTACAATAACTTCTACTGAAATTTAAGAAATCTAAAATCAAATGAGCAGAACTTTAAATATTATTTCAGAAAAGTCAAGATGAGAAGTATCCTGTTGGACCTGGACTTTTAGCACTCTTTATCTTTGTGGTTTGTGGCTCAGGTGAGAATAAGCTTGTTTTACATTAACAATTTCCAATGAAGCTCCTGCCTTTAGTAAAGGTGTATCTTAAAGTTAATTGTATTAGTAAATTGTACCTGCTTTAAATCAAAGAGCTGATTTAACATTTAATTTAGCCTATACCTAAGTATATAGACAACTAAACACATTAGCCTATCCGATATTACATGACTGAAGTTCTTAAATAGGATTTTATCAGTTATTAACTCATAATTAGGGTATCTCTATTTACAAACACTTGTTTATTTATTTTCTTAAGACCAATTTATTTTACACAAAGATTTCAACAACTTAAGTTAATAGGCTATAATAAAGTAATAATAAAATAAGTTTAAATAGGCTAGATTTCTAATCATTTGCCTAGAGAGATAAAGATCACCTGCAACCCAACAGGTTAATATTGAACCTTTGAACATTTAGGCATAATGCGGGAGCTAATAAAATTTAATTTTACTAGGGCCTATATTATAAAATAGACAGGCCCAACCTGGAAACAACCCTCTGAATGTGTGTGATGTTAAAAAAAATAAAGCATGAAGTTTATGTTTAACTTGGTGCAGGGCAAAATAGAAAATTGACCTACTCTACATAAACAATAGTTCATGTTTTGTTAATAATTCTATTGAAGTCATCAATTTGATTTTCAAAGTTGGCCTATTCATTCTTTATCTCATTCAAAAATGATAAATTAAACATTATTTACTAAAAGGTTTTTAAAAAAAGGTAAATTTGGATTATGGTATAAAATCATTATCGGAAATCTGTTGTAAGCTGTCACGCCAGGTTAGGTAGCCTAAATGTCAGGATCAGGGAGTCGAACCGAAATACTTACCAGTTCTGGTCCCTGGTTTGGTTCTCCAAACAAAATTTTCAAGATTCCAGTTCTGGTTCTAGAAAAATAAAAGTTTCTGTTCTTTTTGGTTCTTAATTAGATTCTGCTTCTGATTCTTTAAAATTTACATTTACTAGTTTTAAAACCATTATACTATTTGAAAATAGAACATAATATTAAAACTAAAACATAATTTACTACAAATCCAAGTTATTCATACATAATAATAGTTCAGTAGCTTGATAATTGCACAACTTTTATAATTCAGGGGCCATTTGAACAGGAGATCATTTTATTTTTGTCATGCCTTTAATAAAAAGGCTACCTCTCTGGTGTACTGTTTAGAGTTCCCGGCTACAGATCTAGAGGTCCTGGGTTCAATTCCCGGCGCTTACAGATTTTCTGTGAGGTAGTGGATCTTGAATGGGGTCAACTCAGCCTTATGAGGAAAATGAGGAGCCACTTGAATGAAAAAGTAACGGTTATGGTCTAGAAAACCAAGATAAATAGCTAGACCAGATGCCATCCTCCACAAAAGTTGGCAATGGTATCATCGCTAACAAATGGTGGTGGCCGCTCGGGATGGCTCGATTGCGAGCTTGTGCCATGTAGTTTTATTTTATAATTTTTGAAAATAATTTAATTCTGTTTTCAAAATAATACATAAAAAAATTATTTTAGGTGTATTTTCAATTTAAAAAAGGTAAATTAGTTAATTATCTAATGCTGGTTTGATGGGTCGAACTAGCTTCTTACCATATTAGGAACAAAAGGAAATAATGTAGATGTATATTATTTTAGTTTATTTTTCCAAGAAATTTAAACCAGCTACTATATAATGTGTCTATCAATTAATTTTATGCATAAATTCATTATTTTAAGCTTCATTAACAGGCTATTAAAATACTCTTATGTCACTATACTTGATTTCAATTCAGACATTTTTAATTTTTAATGTTTTTGATTTCTTAAAGTCTTTAATTTGTAGAGCAAAATAATCAATTAGTTTGCAGGGCTACAATATATAACTTTATGTAATTTACTTTAAGAACCATCCTAATAATAACCTTGATATGTCACTCACTCTTGTCAGTTAAAGAATTCCACACTGCATAATATTTATTTCAAATATCAAATGATTTATTATTATTTAATTTTTATTATTATTATTATTTATTATTATGTATTATTATTTTTATTTTTTTTGTGACACCTCTTTCCCTCCCCCTCTTTACCCCACCAATAAAACTGGCCATCCAACAGCTTAAATTATTTAACTTTTAGGAGTAACACTTTTAAATAAATCTCTTCTTATTTAGCTTAGCCTGCTTGTACAACAGGCCAAATTTTCATTTATCAGTACTTCCTCTTCTGAGATATGTTTGCTGTCACTCAAAGCCAAGTACATCTTCCTAAGCTCTTAACCTAAAGAATAAAATGAGAAAAGCCGATACAATGTGACAATAATAATATCTCAAGAATCTGAACTCATTAGTTCCTTGCTATTAAGTGCTCACTTATACGTTTGCTGTCCCCTTGGGAAATACAGATTTACTAGCCTACTCTCACAAACATTTCTGAGAAAAGGGGGAAAAATCATTTTCAAAATAAAATTAAGTTTCTGAAAGTAAGAACCTATAAGAACAGATAACCTTTCTTAACCTAAAAATATACATCGGTTTCAGCTCTTAAGCATTTCACTTTTTGGGTTCCTGTTCTGGTTCTTAGTCCAAGAGATAGACCAGATTTATTTACCCTATGAATGCCAAAAGGAGCGGTTGTGATTTTTGGAAAGCCAACCGCTTATGTTATCAAAATGTGACAGTTTTAGTAAAACTCAGTGGTGGATTTATGAAATATGACATCAATATAGCCACATTTACATCAAGGCACTACAATGGTTGTAACTTCTTACTGGTTAATCATAGCAAGTTAATTTTTTCTTTGAATTGAAGATAATTTAGTGGTTCAAAAGTTTATTATGTCAAAGTTTATGAAATATCTAAGATTTTGCTGGTTTTTAATGTCGAACTTCAAATATGGGTATTTTCACCATTACTTTCATACCACTTGATGCAACTAAAAAATGAGCACATCAGCAACAAATGGATGTAATGAAATTATTTATTGAATCACTTTAGCTTAGACTATTATAAATCATTAAAATCAATGTTTTGCTAAAATGTTATACAGGAAGTTTAAGATGACTCGTATAGAGTCCAAAAAAGAACAATCCACTTTAAAAAACTTCAAAGGGATGTACGCTGTGGATCCTCAAAGGGTTGAAAAGCCGACAACCAGAAACGGTATTAAAGACACTACTAGAACTGTAGCCAATGACACTGACATTCTTGCCAATGACACTGACATTCTTGCCAATGACACTGACATTCTTGTTTTGTTAGTATATCATTAAAGACACTACCAGAACTGTAGCCAATGACACTGACATTCTTGCCAATGACACTGACATTCTTGTTTTGTTAGTATATCATCAAAGGCACTACCAGAACTGTAATGTGTGGATGGATATTGGACTGGCTCCAAATAACATAAGATTTTTATAGACATTACAAATGTTGCTGAAGAACTTGGTGATGGCTTGGATACAGCTCTACCTGGCTTCGTCATTTTTCTGGATTTGACTTTACTGCAGCTTTCTCAAGACAAGGAAAGGTAAACCTTTCAAGATAATCTCTAATGCAGCACACGAGACTTTTTAACCCATTTAGGAGATTCAGTGCATCTTGAAAATGATTTGTTCACTGACACTGAGCAATATGTTTGTTCCCTGTACAGACAAATCTTTTTTCACGTCAGTAACACAAACAAGATACAGTCTATTCTAAATAAAATGTGCTCCTAAATAAGAACAACAACCTTTAAAGAAGACACAAAGCATTGATCCTACTCTTCTTCCCCCGCCAAGAGCTGGTATTCGTGAAGAGTTAAAGATGCAATGCTGTTGCATTGATATGGAAGAAACTAATCAGCAAAACCCACACCAAGGTATTGAGCCCTTAAAACAGAGATGGTGTTTATGTAATGGAAATTACAGAATTTATCGTTTTGAAGGTTTTATGTGCCCTGAATAGGCTACCTTGAAATAGAAAATGAATAGGATGCTTACAGTGATAAAAGTAATGACTGAAAGGAGACAACAAGAAATGTGCTTTCGGACTCCATACAAATCATCTTAAATTTCCTGTGTACAATAATAGAAAAACATTTATTATAATGATTATAATCTAAGCTTAAGGGATTCAATAAATAGATTCAATATATCCATTTGTTGTTGTGATGTGCTTGTTTTTTTAGTGGCATCAAGTGGTATGCATGTAAAGGTAAAACTTTGACATAATAAACTTTTTTATCACTAAATTATCTTACATACCTTTTTTTTAACTCTCTGTGATCAACCAGTAAGAAGTTACAGTCAATGTAATGCATCGATGTAAATATGAAATGGCAGCATATTGATGACATCATATTTCCTACCCCCACCACTTAATTTTACCAAGACTCCAATATTTTGATCACATAAGGGATTTACAAAAATGACAATGGCACTTTTAGCAACCAAGGGTAAATAATACGCAGCCTATCTTGTTCCTAATACTAGCTGTTAATTTTAGTGGTCGGTTCTGGTTCCAGTCTGTTTGTCTTAAACTGAAAAAAAAATCTGGTTGAAATGTTAGTTAAAATAAATAATGAATATATAATAATAATAATAATTTATTAAATTGATTAGGTAGGCCCTACTTATATTTGCATTGTAGTACATAAATACTTATTAGACAGCCTCACATAGTTTAAGATGTATATTAAAAGTTTTATTCTAGCCTACATTTCACTCTAATTTATAAATTGCAATTTCACAATTTTTATCAAATGTATTGATTTTCAGCTGTCTTCCAAATTATCCAGAGTATCCGAGCAGCCTAAGTGTTTGACGTTCACTGGGCCAACATTGGATGGCATAATGACAACTACTTTACATTAAGCACAGAATGAACTGAAAGGCACAAAAGATTTTTTTTTTAAATTGTTATAAAAATATGAAGTTTATAAAGTAAAACATATTCTGATGGTGTTTTCACAGGTTCAGATTAGATTTATCAAAAATTAATTAAAATAAATATTCATATCATTTTCTTATGTATTTTTTAAATTCACATACTTATGTTTTTACTATATAAAGTGTTATTTAGCTTATTTATAATCATCATAGCATTTAATTTTTGTACTGAACATTTACTCTAAAATTGTAATATGGTACCAGGACCACTAACATACGTTAATTCCTTTCATTGGGTTTATGTCATCCATGGTGCAAGTTGTTATAATAAACTAAGATGGGTGTGGATGTTTTTGTATACATATTGTACATACACAAATTTGATTTTTATCAAGAGTTTGTATAATTAGACTGCAAGATAGTAAGTATATTATTTTCTTTGTAACTGACAAATCATTCCAAAGAGATTCCTTACAAATTTCAAATGTAATTCAGATGCCTGTTAAGGTATGCATTTGATGTGCTAAGAAATAAAACTTCTTTAATAAAATTTGTTTTGTATTTTTATTAGTGTATACCGGTTTACTTGAAACCTTTGTGAGTATTGCTTTCAAATATTTTGTGCTATAACTAAATATAAACATGCTTAGTTATTAGCCTTTAAACATAAAACTGCTTTATTGTTGGTCTTAAAATTCTATACATTTTAAAGAAATACTATATAATTTGACAAATCTTCATAATATTTTTTAAATGTGATACAGTTGAAAAACAAGCTGATAGTAAAAATATTTTAGAGGGCTACTTGTTAATTTGTACAAATGGCAGTAAAACAGCAATAAATTAGTTAATGTGTTTGTAGAAAGCTCTTGGTAACTGATTTACATATTGACCCAGTCTCAAAATAAGTTGTTTATGATTGAGTTTATGTATGAGGAGTGTAACCATCTGTGTTAGGAATCTTCAGTTTGTTCCCTTACTGTGTCGAGGTGTCAGTTTAGAAATAATTTGAAGCACATTCATAATAGGCTATTTATTGTAAATTATATGATTATATGATGATCTGACACCTTAGCTCAGTCAGTAGCGTGTGTGTCTACTGAGCTAAGGGTCCCAGGTTTGACTCCCAGCATGGCTGAAAAGTATATTGTTGGTGAAATGTGAGTTTACCCTTTCACAGTGATGAATTAACGACCGGGGACTGGATGTTGTGCCTGTCCTAGTTTTAAGTTAGATTATAAGACATATGAAGCTATGACAGGCCCAGCAAGCAGGTAGTGGAAAATATATGGCTTGAATAAAAAACTGGCCCAAGCCACAGGCTGAAAAAAGTAATGAATGTAAAGTAAATTTAATCATTTGATGGTATGGTTCTTAAGTTCATTCAGTAAGGGAGATCACTGAAATCCCTTATTATAAGCAGCCAATTTGCTGATCTCCCCAGACCAGGCTATACTAAATCGAGAGCCTACGTTTTGATTCTTACATTAGTTTTCACATCCCATGTTTGGTTCAGCAACAGTACAGCTATACATTTAATATTAGCTCCAGGTCAAATCAAAGTGATGGTCTAGGAAATGACAGTTATTATAACAGGTAATCTGGCGTATAATGGTGATCACCTTATTGGTTATAACTAGAGTACGGATTTTTATGTAATTACATATTTTAATCCTACCAGTTAAGAATGTGATATGTTGGTGATTTAAGTTGTTTGGAACTGTACTTTCAATTTTAATTTTACATATTTCTACATATGTTGCATGTTATTTTATAGTGGTATTATTTTTATTTATTTTTTGGGGGGAAAGTAAGCTACTTTTAAATCATGTTTCACTAATTTTTAGGCAACCTGTACTTTCACAAAGGAATGTATTCATTGAAGGGAAGGCAGTGAGAAAAGTCCAAATCAGGTATGCTGACTCGAGAGAGAGGGTTGCTGTTGCCGTAACCTACTTTTATATCTGACTTTTCTCATGCTGTGAAGGGGAGAGAATGCAGAGTTGCCGGATAGCGACTTCAGCAGAACATCTGTCCTGAGCGTATAACCCGAATGGGTAGTAAGACGCGGTGCTAAATAAAAAAAATAAAAAAAAACATCTGTCCTGCGTGTCACTTTGTAAACACAAGTTGACAAGTTGTAATATCAATAATTCTTGGATCTGATTAACTCATATTCATGTTCTTTGGTCAGGAGAAGAAATGGATGTAAACAAATGACGAAAAAGAAACTCAAAATTATGTACGTAATATTAATGTGGGGAAAAAAGGTTTATTTAATGTTACATATTTTCACATTATTACATATCTTATATATTTTAACCGATTTTGATACATATTTATATACATAGTTTGTAAGATAATACTTGATAAAAATTTGTGTTCTAGTGATAACACACTCGGAAGATGTTTTTACCATCACCAGTACATCAAAGTGATAATTCGGAAATTCAATTGCATCACAGCTGCTATGGACTGTTGCTAGCCAGGTTTAAACTTGTTCTAAAACTGATTCCCTTCTCCACCTTGAAAATATATATTTATTTAATTCTCATTTTATAAAATTTTGTTTTTTAGCTTTGAATGTTATAAGCTGTGTTCATTATTTTTCAAACAGTATTATATTGGAAAACATCTTTGGAAGTATTTTAGCACTGCATCTTACTATCCATTCGGGTTATACGTTTATGTACTAACTACACGGAGGGTTTTAGGGGTAAGGAAGGTTATATAATTTAGGAAGTGTACCCAGTCTGTTCAACTTGTATGGAGAGTGCCTGGTCAGGGAAGCCCTAAAGGGACGTGGCAATTTCAGGATAGGAGGACCTGTAATCAACACAATAAAATACACAGATGATTTAGAATTGCTGACCAAAAATAAAAAAAGAGTTGCAGGAAATGATAGGCCATCTGGTGGAGATAAGGAAAAGATATGGTATGGAGATCAACAATGAGAAGTCAAAAAGGATGCAGATGGCGATTTAAAAAAATGAAGAGCTGTTGAAAATCAAAATTGAAAACAAGGAGTTGGAAAATAAAAAGCAGTTCAAGTACCTGGTAAGTCTGCTGACAAAGTATGCCTACTGCACCAAGGAATTTAGATCGAGGATCATCATGGCCAAGGACGCTTTCAACTAGAAGAAGTTGGAAGTAAGAAGATGGAAAATAAATACTTGGAGAGATTTTAAATGTGCTGGAGAGTACTTGAAAGACAGGTGGACAGACAGGGTGACACATGAAGTCATAAGAAGAATAGGTGAGAAAAGAACCATTTTGGATGTGATTCTTTGGTACAAAGAAAACTGGATTGGACACATCCTTAGGAAGAACTGTCTTGTGCACGACATCATAGAAGGAAAGATTGAGGGAAATAAGAGTTTAGGCAGGAGGATTCAAATATTGGATGACTTGAAGGAAAGAAGAAGATTCTTGGAGCTGAAGGAGGGGGCAGAGTACAGGGCGCATTGGTGGTCTAGGTTCACTAACTAAAGAAATGGACCTGTCTTAATAATAACAACCCACATTTGCGTGGAGGAGAGTGTAAATCTATTTTGGAAAAACCACCCTCAGTACACCTGACCAAGATTTGAACCTCAATATCCCTATCATTGGCAGTCTAGTCTACTGCCTTATACCATGTGGCCACCAAAGCGGGTATTGGAAGTTTATTCCTCTAGTGAAGTTGGGATTGGCTAATATGTAATAGTAATTTGGTGTTAGTGGAAAGCTAACTAAATTGAGACAGTGGAGAGAGACAAAATGGTAATATCAAATAAATTTTATTTATTTTAAGTGAACTCTATGAACCTACTGATGATATCACTGCATGATCTATAAACTAAGACACAACATCCAGCATCCTGCTTGTTAATTCACCACTGCAAAAGGGTAGCTTCAATTAACAAATGATACATTTTTAAGCCATAACTTAAATTGAACCCTGGACACTTGGTTCAGTAGGAAGATGCACTACAGACAAAGTTAAGGCATCAAACAAAAACCATAAGAAATATTTCAAAGTAATTCAATACAAGTTATACCAGACTAAACAACCCATTTTGGGTTTAGGGGGTCTGAAATCAGGAATCTTGGGTATCTATTGATAATATTAAACTACTGGCATTTAAGAGCCCATTTCACAACTGAGGGGAATAAGGTACAAGATTACGCTTGAACCAGAAAGTGCGTTATAGTCCAGTTTTTTACATTCCTAACTTGGAAAAAACTATTAGTTTTTTTTAAATTTTAAAATGATCATTTTTAAATTTTGTTATGTTTTTTAAAATATCATTACTAAAAATGTTTCACTGGTCTCAATTCAACTGTTTTCTAATGAATACAGAAAACCATACCACTACTCAACGCCTGGTTCAAGATATATTACATAACCAATTTACTTGCTATCTGTGTTGTCTTAAGGAATTTAGAGGCCCTCTTGTTTTTTAAGGGACCTCCCCCTTTTTTAAGAGCCCATATTTTTTATAACAATGATAGCAACTTTTTTAATTCTCTACATTAATTAGAGGGTAGGTGGATGAAGGCATTAAGAACCAAACCAAAAATTAAAACACAATAAAGAAAAATATCCAGTTAACTCAAGATTTTATATGTGTCAATAAATATAAAAGTTTTTTTTTTCAATATATCTTGACTTTTTCCCATATACCAGGGAAGTTTGAATTTATGTTGTGACAAGTAATGAGACCTTAAATCACTCAGTATTCATATAATCATATCTAGAGGCTATATAATAGATATAAAATTAATTGTAGTTTTGAGTAGAAGATTAGATTTGAAAACTGGATTTTTTTAAAACATAAATTACTCTAAGCTGCTGAACATTTATGGATTTTTTCATGCACTTATCAAAATAGTATTTTTATTTTTATAATTAAAATTTATTCAAAGGTACTTAGCTTACAACAATTTTTGAATATTTCAAAACCAGCTTCAGTGACAGAAAGGTCCAAGGTGCTTCACTAGCTTGGGCTCAATTAGACTGACAATGACAGAGAGTTTGAGATTAATGGTTTTCTCATTTCACTCCATGCAAATGCATGTTCACTTCCTATAAATTTAGCCTTCCTTATCCCTAAAACCATTAGCAACCATTCAACAAGGTAGTAAAACGAGGTGCTAAAAACAATTTATATTTTTAAAATAATAAATTAAATGAGAACATATTAGTGATTATACCATTTATAATTTTTTTTAACTGCACTACTTTTTAACACTAGGTTCCATTATTAAATTTAATTTACTAGAATGAAATAAACATTAGGGGTGAATTTGTTATACACTTGTTTGTTTGGTAGAGGTGTACTCACTTCTGTCGTGGTTGTGGGTTTAGAATAATTCGTTCAGCCTCCGGGTGACTCTGGTGGATTGTTTCTTGGATGTTATGTTGACCTGTGGTGGCACGGGTTAGTTTCCGCGGTGGTAGGTTGGCTTTGGGGTAGTCAGTTTTTGTTGGCAGCGGTCGTGTTTCTTCTGACTGGAGCGTTGGGTGTAGCCCATTGGTGAGATGACTAGGAGGGGGAGGACTAGATTATTTGGTTAAGGAAGAGGGTATCTTGGTGAGCTGGTGGGTAAGGAGGTGAGAACAGCTCGGCGTAGAAGACCGTGGTGAGCCGTTGGGTCAGGATGTGAAGACAGCTCGGCATAGGAGACTGTAGTGAGCCGTTGGGTCAGGATGTGAAGGCAGCTCAGTGGAGGAGACCGTGGTGAGCCGTTGGGTCAGGATGTGAAGACAGCTCGGCATAGGAGACTGTAGTGAGCCGTTGGGTCAGGATGTGAAGACAGCGATGAGCCATTGGGTCAGGATTTGAAGACAACCTAGTAATGATCATGTGCTTATTCCCTGAAGAGTGGTGTTAACCCGCTGATGGCTGGTCAACGTCTGGTCTGGATCCGCTCACTCCCTCCGTTTATCTGCTCCCCAGCTCGGTCATTCAGGAGGACTTAGTCCTGGCCGTTTGGACTCCTAATTGGGGGGGGGGAGAGAGAGGTTGACGCGTTATCAAAGGCGCAGACGGGGGTGGTTGGTGGAGATAGCCAGGCTTGGCTGACCATTGACGAAGCTAGTCACTGGTAAGTAAGGGGGGTACAGATAGACAAGGAGCGTAGCGAGTGGTGGTAATGCAAGAGGGCGATTGTAACATACAGAGAGAAAGGGGAGGGGGTAGCAAATTAATTATTATAGCTTTGTCATAAAACACAATCACACAATAAAGTCACCATAAAATCAATTAATTTACAGCAAGAAAGACAAAAAGAGAAACATTTTATGTGTAACTAAATATTGCTAGCAAGTACAAGGTACAACGAAGATATATTTTCTTTAAATGACAGATTCGGCTAGAATGAATATGCCCAGCTCTACCCAGAGTGTAAGGGAAGCAAATGAGGCAATTTTACCGAGGGTATTGGTTCTCGAGGCCTTCAACCACTCAAATATTTCCATTTTACAGAAACAAGTCTTATAAAGTCACAGCACACTTGCATAAAAAGCAGTTTTGTAACTGGTTTTTTAAGTGTTGTCAAGATAAAAATAATCCAGCTCAACAATTTAAGGAAACTTTTATAATTTTGTCCAAGCACATAGTTTTATTATTTTACACTAACATAATATTTAAACACTAAACCAAATTAGATTTTATGTATAAGGAGGCCCCCAAAATTCCATCTACCCAGCCCTCTAAACCTCTGGGTGGCCCTGTTTGTGTCACTAAGTCTGTAAATTATAAGTAAGATCTAGACCAAGATGGGGTTCCTATGTAGCTGTGTGGCAGTGACCTTATCTCTCGATCCACCTGGCAATAAGCATGGAAGTAGCAAAGTGTCGAAGATCCAAACTCCTATTCATTTCCATTGAAACTTTATTGCTCTAACCGGTAACTGAAAAAAAAACACCTTTTTTTAACTGTCTAGTAGTTAATTAATATTTTTTTATTTTATGCTTGGTTATTTTTACTCTTTTAAGACGGCTCTGTAGCTATCTGTGTGGTGAGATGGGCTCTTAAGGTGGTAATGTAGGTAACACGAGCTAAGGGCAGTATTTTAACAGTTTTGATAGCAAAACATTATTTGGTTAGAGTAAATCAAATAATTATCCAGTAAAAACATAGTTTAATTTTCTTCACATGGTGAAATCAAAAATTTTTGAACATCTGTCAAGTCAAGGATGTCCTGGAATTGAATGGCAACTTTTTCTCTTCATTTAAAAAGTTTCCCATCTAAAGCCACTATGCTCATGGTAGATATTCAAGGATTGTTGAGGTCACCATGTGAAGAATATTAAACTATGTTTTTAGTGGAGAAATATTTTATTTATTCTTACCTAATAAAGGTATTGCTATAAAGAAAAATACTGTAAAGGTACTGCACTGCACTCGCATTCTCTACACTCCCACTTTAATCGGTGTAAGTTGGGGTTGATTGTGTCTTCTTTAGAAAAGTTAAAAATAACACCTGATACAACAATTGAACCTGGTAGTTTAGGATTTGTAAGCCAGTGCTCTAATCACTGAGTAAACCAGGGTTAGAGCTCATATGGACATGTGAGATAGTCAGCCGTTTTGGAATTATTGTCAGAAACAACAATGAGCACTTGTGGACTTTGTGCAGTCAGATATATTAATTTCAGAATATTGTATTGTGTATGAACACAGCCCCTGTATAGAGGGGAAAATATCAGACAACTTAATTCTAATAAATCCACTATAGACTCTGTCATAGTGAGTTACTGGACACAGGAAAATCATGAGTAGTTTGGTGGTAATGGTGTCAATGTTTCATGCGGGTGCCATTTCCAATACATATTTGAATTATCTTTGTAAATGGTTAATATATTACTTAGGGTATTTTTAATTAACTTAATTTGTAAATTACTTCCCCCTAAACAGTTATTGTTCTTTGAGCTGCACACAAGCCATTACCATGTTCTAGTCAGAGGAGCAGCCAGATATTTTTTTTGACGCCATATGGGATGTAGCCTGTGGTTTTTTTTTGTCCAAATCATCCAACAAGAGATGACAAAGGATTTTTCTTTAATGTTCCTCTTGAAGCAATGTAAAGTTTGTTAAAAACCATAGTTTGAGTCACTAATAGTCAATGCATTGAGGATGAATACACAATTAAATATTTATCAATATTTAAAGGGTGGTTTGGAACTTCATCCTACTTTTATATGGCCCTGTTTCAACCACATACCTTGAATTTGTCTGGAAAGGCAGTTTCCTGGATGTTTCATCTTGCCTAAGAATGTAGGCAACCTGTGGTACATCTGAGAAATGCGGCGCACATTATCACTGCTGTCAGGCTTAGTTGAGTGAGACAATCCCCGATTGTAGTATGTACCTTGTCAGGGTTTGATCTATAATCGGGTTCTCTGGAAAACGTTTTTAGCTATACATTCGGGTTCAGGCAGGTTTTATTCCCTCAGATCTTCAACTGAAACTCGTGCTATTTAGTCATAAATTATACCAGTATTTTCTTCTGTCAAGAATATTTAAACTCTTCAAAGTCTAGCAGATTTAGTAATTTAACTATACCTCAGTTTTAGCTTTTGTGGTGCTAACTGACAGCTCACAGCTGACTTCTGACGGCTTTGAAAAGCTACCAGACCAAATTATGTATCCCTACGCCGAACCATATGATCTGCAAAAAACATGTCTTTAGCAGTTGTCACTTCTGACAGTCAACATTTAGGTATATACCTAAATATTGACTGTCAGAAGTCAGCTGTGAACTGTCAGTCAGCACCAAAGAAGCCATGGGGCTAATGTAGTCACAAATTAATTTGGAAAGTAAAACGAAAGTATCTTTACCACTGACTTTAGCGTCAACTTTGTTTTTAAATTTTATTTCCAGAACCATTTAAAGAAAGGACAGTTTAAATTGCTTGGCTTGACCTGAATGGTTGTATTTATTTAATTTATTAATTTAGCACCGCATTACTACCCGTTCGGGTTATACGCTTATTACTAATTATGCTAATGGATTAGGAATTGGCAAGGTTGAATCTAGAGGAAGCGAACCCGCATTTGCGTGGAGGGAGAATGGAAAAATATTTAGGAAAAAACCACCCTAGTTCACCCAACCGAGATTCGAGCCTTGATCTCCCCATCCTCGGCAATCTAGCTCAACACGAAACTAGCGCGTTATCTAGTTACGCCAACGAGGCAGGTAAGATGGCTGTAAACTGTAAGGGGACAGGAAGTTAGAGGTTTGAGTGACACCTGGAGTCTGATTTGAATCCTGAGTGGTTTTACATCCCTCTCTAAGAGAATTTCCTCTTGATTACTCTCCTCAAACCTACACCTTTATATAAAGACTCAAACTCTTGTGTCAAACGCAACAATCAAACTTTGTTTTAGCACCGCGTCTTACCTGTTCAGGCTGTACGCATATGTACTAGCTACGCTATCAAGTTGGAGATGAGCAAGGTTGAATTTAGTTGGAGTATATCTGCATTTGCGTGGAAGGAGAGTGGAAAATAATTTTGGAAATACCACCGACTGGTGAACTTAGACGTCATCGTTGTTGGAAAACACAACTGTACAAAAAGATAGAGGGTTCTGAATCATTTCGAATTTAAAGTGTCAACAAATTTGTTGATTATATAAAAACTTCGCACGGATCTCCCCCACTGATTTTGAGTATTTAATCAGATTAATTGGGCCAAAAATATCAAAACATGATACGCTAGTGAGATCAGCCATTTCAGTTCAGTACTATTATTAATTAAGAATAAGTATTGTAAATAATAGTTATGTAGTAAGCATGTATATGATCAATACCTTTCCCAGTACCCTCGATATTTTTTGTCTTGCCCCTTTCTCTTCAATACAATGCCAACAAACTTTCATTTTTCCTTTACATACCTCTGCATCAATCTTCATAAGTCTTCATATTTTTTTGGGTAGTAATCTGGGTGTTTTGGGTTCCACAAAGTATCTTTACTCTTGTATACCTCGATCAATTCGAGCGATTAATCTTCCCTCCACATATTCGTAACTTTAAGAAGTCAATCTAAGTAAGTAAAGTAAATAAGTGGATTTCGATAAGTAAATTAAAACAGAAAGAAATTAAGTAAGTAAACAGACCATCACTCGCCATTCGCACATTCACCCTGTATCACATCGAAACGTACACTGCGAACACCTTTGTGTTCGCTCCAAAAACCGACACCCGACGAATCAGAACGAGCGAACACTAAATTACACGTTAGGGGGCGGCCAGACTGAGCGAGCGACTAAAATATAAAATAGAACACATTGGTTGTAATGAAAGGTGGCCAGACTGGGCGAGCGACTAAAATATAAAATAGAACACATTGGTTGTAATGAAAGGTGGCCAGACTGAGCGAGCGACTAAAATATAAAATAGAACACATTGGTTGTAATGAAAGGTGGCCAGACTGGAGCGAGCGAGCGACTAAAATATAAAATAGAACACATTGGTTGTAGTGAAAGGTGGCCAGACTGGGCGAGCGACTAAAATATAAAATAGAACACATTGGTTGTATTGAAAGGTGGCCAGACTGGGCGAGCGACTAAAATATAAAATAGAACACATTTGGTTGTAATGAAAGGTGGCCAGACTGGGCGAGCGACTAAAATATAAAATAGAACACATTGGTTGTAATGAAAGGTGGCCAGACTGAGCGAGCGACTAAAATATAAAATAGAACACATTGGTTGTAATGAAAGGTGGCCAGACTGGAGCGAGCGCGTTTGAAAGATAGGTTCTATTTTTCAAGCGCACGCGCTCGACCCGGTAAAGTCTAGTTTACAGGCGCTAGGCAATATTATTTTATGTTTGTTCATTGAGTGCTGGGAAAACTTCTCATTTTGACATTTTTATTCGTATCGATAGGTTTAGCACACTTGCTACTAATGGCCTAATTTAATTGGTAAGATCATAAACCATACCTATATGTATACCTACATGTATACATATATATATACCTATATGTAAAACTGATATGTTAAAATACTTCAATATTATCAAAGTAGGCCTTTACAAATAAGAATCACCATTAGCGTGGAGAGAGGAGGAGAAAACCACAACAATAAATCACTTGTTAAAACCCCCCTCAGTTCACTCAGCCAAGATTCGGAGCCTCCTCGTCAACAACTAACGATAGTTATTTGCTAATCACGCGCTCGCTCGCACGCTCGCCAGTCTGGCCGAACCCTTACTCCCGCCTGTACGCGGCTTTACATAACCACATTTCCCACTGGGAGGCGAACATCTAAATGGACACTTATGTAGCGTCATTCTTGTTTTCCACCCATTTCAGTGCTCGAGTGGTCTCCCTTCAATACCAGTAAGAGTCGAGTTTGTCATCCTTAGTGACCACAATACAAGCTGTAAGGCGTCACTCTCGCAATGGACTTGATTGCCAATGATGGTGAGATCGAAGATCGAGTCTAAGTCTGGCGTATTGAGGGTGGTATTTTCTAAATGTTTTCCTCACTCTCCTTCAATGCAAATGCGTGTATATTTTCTCTAAATCAAACCTTCTTCATCCCCAACACATTTGCGTGGTGAGTACATATGTGTATAACCCAGACGGCGACAAAACAAAATATCTTGTTTATATCCGTCCACGTCCGAGATATTCACATATTTGCACTAAAAGGGTAAGGATGATAAAAGTATAGTTGAGAGATGTAACTTCATATGCATGGAGGGAGAGTGGGAAATCGTATAAATCCGCCTTAGAACACGTGGCCGGGATTTGGAACATAACCTTCCTGTCACCGGCAGACCAGTCAAAACGAGACTGACTTTTTTGTCCCTGTGACCACCAATGTGGGGAATAAAATTCTGGTTTTTATCAACAAATAAGAATAAAATAAGGCTTGAAGATGTTTACTAAAAGAGTCTGGTTTGACCTCGCTTTGTTGTGTCTTTTCTGTAATTGGCTGGTTTGCAGCCAATGAGAAGGTTTGCCTTTGGCCAGATTTTGGTTGAGAGCCAAGTACAAGCTTTAAAAATTGTTTGGTAGCATACTTTAACTTTAAAACTAGTCACTTATCGGTGTCGGTAGTAAGACGATGATGGCCAGTGAACAATTGAAGGTAAGAAATTGAAAAGGTTTTGCATTTTTTAATCTTCTAATATGCACTGAGTGAAAATCAAATCAAAACTGCTTTAGTAGAAAAAGTTATAAATTAATTTGGTACCGACAGTGTGTGCCGTCAGTTTCTATTTAAGTAGGTAGTGTTTTTATGTAATATTATGAAATTAGTTCAAATTATGATATTGTAATAAATTAACTCCTTCCAAAAATGTTTATTTTGCTTTACCAAAATAATAACAATCTCTCCATATTATATATTTACCTTCCTAGAGCTTTCTTCCTAAAAAAATAAGCCTATTGAATCATCGTATAATGTATACTAATGAATAAGTTATTAGATTTTTAAATAATATTACCAAATTCTCAAATTTAACGTAATGTTTATAATACCAAATTATTTTTAGAGTTATGATTAGAATTAAATGTAATCTTAGTTTTAAATGTATGCAGTTTTATGTTTATACGTTTACTAATTGCGTTCAGGTTGAAGCTAAACCATGTTATTTGCAATTTCTATATTTTTAGTATCTTTACAGTGTCAGTATAATGCGTGCCTGCAGAAGATATTACAGGAACACACGCGTGACCCCCCCCCTTTTTCTCTCCTGGATTTTTTTTTTGCGGACGTCACTGATAGGCACTAAAAATAAATTTAATTAAAATTGAGCTGTCTTTAATGGAGTGACAATGTTTAAGATTGAGCCTTGACCCTTGGACAAAAAAAATATTAGATTCTACCCATTTTCTACAGTATGTGAACTCTATGAACAAAATGTATGTAATTTGGAGTGTTTAGCGTGCATTTCTTAACAAACTGATTATTCATCACACGACTTTTTTAAAATTAACTTAATTCTAGAACAAACACTACACAACGAATCTTGGCTTATATTCATTACTATAAAAAGGAAAGCCTCGATTTAGTAAATAGTAATTTGTTTGGCCATGTTGGGAAACCCAATACGTTTGGCTTGGTGTATACGCACATCTAATAAGGTATAGGTCAGAGTAATTATAATCTTAAAGATCAAATTTGTCAAATTGTAAACACGCCAGTGTTGAAATTTAAAACCAGCCCGTTGTGTGTTTGATGTTAACTTTCAACAGTAACAAACAAAAAGATTAAGTTTTCTCTCCTTTGTATCACTGCATTGTTGAGCGGTAGCGAGGTTATTAGTTAATCTTATCAGTATAATTGAACAAGAGTTACGGCGTGTATTCTTGGCACTTTGGACTAGAGGTGTGACCCGGAAAGAATGTAGCAGTCAACCAGTGTTGGTTGACCTTGACAGGAGCAAAGAGCCTCCAGCAACTCCACTAAAGATCGAGTTTGTCCACTTTTAATTCAAATAAACGTAAATCCCAAACGAGAACTTATGGCAAGAGCCATGGCTGTGCAAGAGACCAGTCTCACAACTTGTCACCGAGATTCTACATATTGTTTCGTTATATCAATTTTAACAAACATGTCTTGAATAAGACTGGTTATATTGCCAAGGCTGGGGTTAAAACCCTTCAACCCCCTCCTCCCAGCCCCCAAAAGTTGACGAAAATACTGCCTTAATTACTGTTTAAACAGAACCAGAAATTACGAGTGGGGTACATTATTGCTTGTCACCACCATTGTTACGTTTAAGAACGTTTTTAAAAATAGAAAGTATTAGTGAGTGTTAGCTATCCAAGAGTCACCCCGTGGTTAGGGCATTGGCGTTATAAGCCAAAGTTCCCGTCTTCAATTCCCGTGTCCAAGCATCATTTTTCAATTTAAAGAATATAGTATTTATATGTGGCTATAGCCGTAATCAACAATTAATCATAATAGCTTGGCTATTTAATCCATCGTGATATGTGAATTTGTACAGTTGTCATTGTTCTATTGGCAGCATAAACAAAGCCTTTCCGAATCGAAGGTGGCTGCAATATCTGATAGCTCTTGATCTTAATCGATCACTCATATGTAGCTGTAGATTTCCACACGTCCATTACAGACTTTGCATTAAAATATGAGGGAAGACAAGACAACCCTGGACATGGGATGACTCCCGGATGACTCAGTGGTGAAAACATAATAATAATAATAATATTTAGCACCGCGTCTTACTACCCGTTCGGGTTATACGCTTAAGTACTAATTACGCTAATGGATTAGGATCGCTAATGGATTAGGAATTGGGAGGGTTGAATTTAGAGGAAGTGAACCCGCATTTGCGTGGAGGGAGAGTGGAAAACCATTTAAGTGGTGAAAACAGATGCAGCTATAACTGTTATCAACAAATATAGTAGCTTGGGGTTTTAATTCATCATAAAAATAAACACCGTGTAACTTATTGTGTCATTTAATATTCTACATTTTTCTTTGCCTGCGGCGGTTGGGTGGCTGTGCTCCTCCTGAAATGTTGGCTTCGTTACGGCCTTGTATATTGCGCAACTTATTTTCTCATCAGCACAAGTAAATAACAAGGTGGTACCTACTGCATGTGTTCACATTGGATTTAAATTAGTTGAATTGGAGTACTTTAAACACCAAATTAATAATTATTGAACTAATCAGTATTCCCTTGTTTTCAGCTTTTAAATACAAGTAAAATTACATTTGTAATTAGCTCTTTATTATCTCAGCCGTGATCAAGATGATTAATGCTCCAAACTCATGAATCGCGTTCTCACGGTTCGATTTTAGTAATACGCTCCAATTTATAGAATTATATCAAAAGAATGACTATCTGTGGAATTTCAAACTAGTTACTTATAAAAATAAGGATGCGTGGGAAAGTGCATTCTACATCCTCCACAGTAAGTTCTCTCCCAAGGTTTTCTGAAACTCTTAGTTTATTTCTTCTCAAAATCCAATTCCTCACCCCAAAACGGCTTTTTTTAAAATGCTTTTTGTCATATTCCAATAAAAATTTTCTCGGTTCTCCGTTCAATAGCTCACAAATAGCTACTATAAGCGCACTAACAACTTCATTCGAAGCCATTTTATTTGTAGCTCTCAAAAACAATTTAGGTTGAAACGTGTGAACAAAAAGCTTAGACGATTTTAGTTGATCAACTTAAATCGAACCGTGAGAACGCGGCTTTAGGTGGATATTCATTTGTTGCGTATCAGCGTATCGTGTCAGCGTTGCATATCAGTGGAGACGGTAAATCGTTGCAAAGTGGAGGTCAAATGTGATACAA
>CABFWO010003222.1:47630-93766 GCA_902155825.1 Timema genevievae | reverse complement strand
TTTCATATTCAGACCAATAGGGTAGAGATGAGGAAGGAATCACTTTACAAGAAGTGTACCTCCATTTGTGTGGAAAAAGAGTGAGAAACAAACCACCCTTAGTATATTCGACCGGGACCCCAATCTCCAGTCTAACACGAGAGGGACGCTTTAGACCATTCGGCCAATGAAACGGGTAGCTTTGGTGTAAATCTGCTAATTAGTTCAAACTTTAAATGGAAGAACACATACAGGCACGCAAATATAAATACACACAGAAATGGACAGACAAATTACGGTACCCAAAGCTTTTTATTTTTTCTTATTTATTATATCTAAGAAGGGAAGCCTGAAAGTTGAGTTCTTAGCGATTGATTCTGATGATAAAGGAGCTATAACAAGATTTTAAATTAAATAAACGCAAACCTTATAAAGTGAACAAAAAGGTGAGGAGTCTGATCCCTGACAGGCTACGTACCCTATACACTTTATTGTTGGCTTTAATAACGTTAGCAGAGGGATATTAATTTTTATAAGTTAATTATTTTGTTCCTTACATGAGGCGCAGGGAGTACTATTTACACTGGCAAATAATAGTTGTAACTGTTTCAAGTGGCGTGTGTTTTGATAGCATTCCACCTCGTCCGGTATTGAACACGTGGAGGTCAGGCCGATATTGACCCAAGTCAAGGCATACAGACTTCACAAGGTTGGAGTATGAGGTAGACCAATATCCCCCCTCCCCCTCTACCATTGTGTCTTAATACTAGTACGTGATATACTTTTTTGGGGGCACTTATCTTCAAATAACTGATGAGCGACTTTTTTGAATTACAAAATTTTCAAAAATGGCTATAACGATTTTGATTAAAATTGATGTTTTGGAAGCGTTTGACCTGAAAGATAATATTATTCACTTAGTTTTGGGGCTAAATTTCGCTAAAAGGCAAATTACTGTCAAGTGATTTTCGAAAATTCTGGGTATTTCAAAAATTTTGTTTAAAATATATATCAGGGGAGTGTTAGACAACACAAATAAAACTGTATTCTATTTTGGAGGGAAAATTTGATTAAGAGTAGATTACTCACTGATGATTAAAATAATATTTTTTTAATTCCATTTGACCTCTAGACGGGAGAAGTATTTTATTCGTGAAAAGAATTGAGCTCAATATTTTGATAAATGTCGACATTTTATGAACCCCTGAAACCTAAAAGGTTGTTTTTACAATGCTGTATATCTGTATCTTGAACTAGAGCCTAAATCTTTTACTAGTCCGGTTCAAACTTGGTTATTAGGATTTTCATAAGGTTTCCCCAAATTTTTTGGAATTAGATATTTAACCCTTTAAACTAAGGGTATTTTACTTCAGCAGTCTAGTCTATTGTGATAGTACAATCTGTAAGTCCTGTTTAAACTTGACCACTAACCCGCTTTGTTGGCTGCATGGTCTAACGTACAACTCTCGCAGTAGATTAGACCACCGATGACGGGAAGATCAAGGTTTGGATCTCGGTCGGGTTTACTGAGGGTGGATTTTCCAAAACTATTTTTCCACTCTCCCTCCACGCAAATGTGAGTAAACTTCATTTAAATATCATCCTACTAATCCCTAAAGCCATGAACGTGATTAGTACATAAGCGTTATAGCCCAAACGGGTAGTAAGAGAGTGCTATAAAAACAACAACTTGATCATTTGGTATTTCGTCTGTCAATATTCTTCATCCGTGCGGTCCCATTTTAACGAAGTTTGGAGTAGACATTCTTTAAACCTAGGCCACAGACAAGTATGTTGACTAACTATAGTATGGCCCTATCTTATAAGCTGCACCATAGTGTAGCTTGTCAAGGTAAACAGGGTAAACAGAGTGTATGTTAATTTTCGATCTGGTTATCCGTTTCAAGATGGCGGACACTCAAAATCTGTATGACTGTTTGTTCCGTGATTACCACCAAGTACATGGAAAAATTTTAACGAGATTTGACAAGGAATTTTTTTTAGTCTGGTCTGAACTATGTATATGTATTTTTTTAAATTTGATTATTTATTTAAATATGGTGGACGTTCAAAATGTTTTTTGTGGAATAGTTCATTTGAATTTAGTGAATAAAAAATTCTAATCGACCGGTCAAGCCAAAGAGCGTATTTTTTAAAAAAATTTGCGAGACTGGATTCTTAACCCGTGGACTGGATTCTTAACCCGTGGTATCAACGGTTATTATTTGTGAATATACCATAGTAAGAAAAATGTTTAAAAGAAACTACATATGTATTTATTTAAAAGATAAAGTAGAAAATAAATCTATTTTTTGGATAAAATACCGTAAAGTCTCATAGTAATAAGTCTCCACTACCTCTGATCAAAGTCTGGCACACTATCCAAGCATGCTAAAACCCCCTCGGTAGTACTAGACTCAAAACGTTGCCACCTTTAAACCATCTATATACCTTGGCTGGGTGTATTGCACATGGTTTGTCTAGCTGAAGGCCTACAATTTCCTGCAGTCAAGAAAATATTGTGGGTCACGACCTCTATCAGAACCATCCCCTCCCTTCAAGCCAAACAGAGGCTGCTACACACAAGACCAGGGTTCATCCCCGCCAGCTACACGTCTTCATATTATTTGCAAATAGTTAGTTCCGCAGTTCAGATTCGTAATTAAAATCGTGATTTTCACGGTTGCTGCATTGCGCGAATAAGATGCTTTGTTAACGAAAATTCTTTATGTTTGACCTTGAACTTAGGGCAGGATAGGAAGGGTGGGAAGATTTTAGCTTTTAAATATTTCCCAAATCCCCCTGAAAGATTTTGTTTTGAACCCCGGTGAGGGTTGAAGTTTCCTAGAAAGAAAGCAAGTTTGTGTAATTAGGAGCTCATTCTAAGTGCTGTTCTTACAGTTATGATATCAAGGGATATACACATAATATTATGTTAATTGTATCGCTATAATTAGGAAATTGATTAGGAGGTAGAAATTGGGTTAGAAGAAAGAATGATCTGAATCAACACTCTCTTGGAGAGAATATCATTTATTAAAAATAACTAATTTATGGAACTATAAACAACAGCTAAATGGTTTAAAATTGAACTCAAACCTCACCAGCATCGGTGGGCACGCGGTCTAAATGGAAAGCTCGTCAAGTCTTGTTCACCCTCACAAAGAGGTCGGGGCTCTCAGATCCCAGATAGGCGTACTGAGGGTGCATTTCTACTAAATTGTTTCCCACTCTCTTTCCATGAAGATAAGGGTACATTTACTTTGAAGTCTAACTTTCTCTAACCATCCACATGTGTTTAGGTAAGTGCAGATAGTTGGATGGGTGAAAATACAGGGTGTAATAAAACAATACAACTCCCCCACTATAGTGGTCGTGGGATCCCCATCACTCTCCTATTGTATTAGACTGCCGATAGTAGAGAAATTAGGGTTCGAATCACGGATGGGTGTACTGGGAATGGTTTTTCATAAGTGGTTTTACAATTTCCTTAAAAGCAAATGCAGGTACATGTAGCCTAAATTCAACCTTTATCAACCCTAACACAGTATCGCATTTAGTACATAAGCGTATAACCCGAACGGTTAGTAAGATGCACTGCTGAAAAACAATGCAAAAATTTCTGAAACAAAATCATGAACGATATTTACATTTCTAATCCTGTCAGTAATTACTGATGGATATTAATGATTAAGTTACTTCTTGATAGATTGTAATTAATTTAATTTTATCACCACGTCTTACTATTCGTTCAGCTTGTTCGCAAATCTGCTAACCAGTCTAATGTGTTAGGTATGAGGGAGATATTTCTCTCGGTAGTGAAGACTAAGGAGTCAGTTTCATCTAGTACACTTTGCCTGAAGGGGGTTCGGATCCCAGCTGGATGTATATATGGTGGCACTAAATGTTTTATCACTCTCCATCCATGCAAGTGTGGGTACATTTATTTTAAATTATACCTTCCTAATCCCTATTACATTGGAGTAAATATGCGGAGAGCCTGGGAAGGTAGTAAGACGTGTTGGACAGATATTAATTTTTGAACTGTTGGTATTATGTAGATTCATTCAAATTATGATACAAAAAGAGACGAGATAGTTTGTCACTTCTTTAAGATACTTATGGACTAGTTTATTCTACCACATCTTACTACCCATCTAGGAATTCAAAATTAGTACCCACGCTAAGGAGATAAGGATCTAGCGAAAGTGTATCCGATTTTGTAGCTATGGAGGGTAATAAAACCATTTAGGAAAAATATACTTTGTCTACACCCAGCCGGGATTATAAGACGGGATTATAACCTCCTCATCACCAGCAAAAAACCCCAACTAAATGAGACTGAAATTTTGTCCACTGGCCCACCGATTGGGGATCGTTTCTTCGATACTATCCCATAAAATGATTTCTTAATATTTGTGGATACTGCCATTAAGAACGTTCATCATAGCAGGCCCAACTCAGCTCCCGGATCGCGCGAGGTCTGGAAAAAAAAAGGGCCAAGATATGACAGAAATGTGTGCAGTACATTCATTTTTAATGATTACTTGACACTTTACGCGATGACGTTGGAGGACAAAGAGACAAAGTTTCTTGTTAATAACTACAGTATGTTCCTGTTATAGCAGAATTAAGATTTGTGCACATTGCTTGTCTGTGATGTGAAGCGATTTTAAAATGGTCAAAAACGGCCTTTTCAATGCTATTTGTATACAAATATAATTTACTATTTCAACAATGTTCAGTATTAGGACCTTCTATTAACTCTTTATCTCCATTAATGTTTGATCAGAAATGATCCACGTGCAATAGTCTTGGTGTTAATTTACTATTTCTAGCCGACTGTATCACAGAGTTGATTGGCATGTGATGCAAGCTCTTGACTGTATCACAGAGTTTATCGACACGTTATACATGCTTTTAAAATACAAAATCAATGTTATTAAAATAGCCAATCTATCAGGTTTTTGTTTTAGTGACAATTAAAATGATTTGAAGAGAATAACATAAAAATATATGGGTATGAGATGAAAATAAAACGTTCTACTTATTGAATTAGTGTCAAAGCGTTGTATGTTTTTTACCGAGATTTTTCTTTGAAAATTACACCCTAACCTTTCAGAGCCATCTATAAAACTAAATTATTAATGTTATTTTATCAATATTGGATTTTTAGGACTGTTAATGGTGGACTCTAAGCTATAGTTGGGGAAAGAAACACTTTAGCTTGAAATAATCAGTATATTTAAATTTGCCGATCACATACATTTTATGTGCAAGGCTGCCTTCAAAGTTCACAAAAATTTATTTCTAAAAATTTCTCACAGCACGTTTCGTATAAAGCAGTTATCATCGCTTGACCTCCAACGAGGTTCACGAAGAGATTAGTCACGAATAATTTAAATCAGGGGTGGTCAACCTGTGGCTTGCGGAACTTTTGATACTGTCGCTTTACCCGCATCGGTCGGCACTCCGTCTAAGATGTTAGTTTGGCAATAGAGGGGATCACCAGTTGCCAAAGGGTTGAGGTTAATTTCTTGGACAGATATACCAAGGATGGTTTATAATGCTGGTTTTCTCATCCTCTCTCCATTCTTATGTTTTTGTATTTACTCTGATCTACCCTTCTGAAGCTCACATAGATTACATGGATTAGGTTCATCCTACCCTGGTTTTCTTAAGAATGAAAATTTAGAAACCCGCCTCTGTGGCGTAGTTAGCTAATGCGCTGATTTAGTGTTGAGCTAGACCACCTAGGACGGGGAGATCGAGGTTTGAATCTTGCTTGAACTTGGGGTGGTTTTCCCTAAATGGTTTTCCACTCTCCTTCCACGCAAATGTGGGCTTACTTCCTCTATATTCAACCTTCTTATGTCCTAACACTTTAGTGTATTTGTACTGAAGCGTATAATCCGAACGGGTAGTAAGGTGCGGTGCTAAATAAATAAATAAAAAATTAAGAATAGATTTTATAAACTACAAACATGACTAGTTTCAGCCAACATTGATAACAATTTACCATATTATTAGTGCTATTTTACAGTTGTTGACAATTTTCTGTGAATCACTGGGTCTGAAATGGGGTCAGCTTAGCCTCGTGAGAACAATTGAGGAGCTGCTTGAATAAACAAGCAGAGGATCCAGTCTAGAAAACTGAGATTTTTTTATTGTCTTTAATAATCAAAGATAAATTTTAATATATTAATATTATTACTATCTAATATTTAATATTATTAATATAAATTAATATATGTTCTTTATTATTATATTTAAATTAGTCAAAATATATACAATTAAATCATTATTATAAAATAAAAAATAAAAATAGTTTTGAACATATAATCTATATTTAATTCGAATTTTCACATTAAATAGATTTTTATGATCATAAGTTTTATAGGTTTAAAAAATAAAATGGGTGTTCATGTATTCTCGTATATTATGTGTACTTAAATATTTATAAGGATATGATTAATTTATATTAACACGGATGTATTTAATTAAGACATAGTCCATTAATTATTTGATGATATTATTTGATATTTATTGATTTTTCTGACCTCAAGACACCATCAACCCGCAAATGTTGGCACTATCTTAGCCAACATACGGCGGCGACCGGTTGGTCAGTAAAGCTCGCTTGTGAGATGAGGCCATGGCGGTTTTTTCATCTTTTTTGGTTTCGATTTCTTCTATGGGCTAAAAACCACGTTTTATTGATGAACGCTGTTACTAATTGATTTAACAAGCGGGAAATTTATAACGTGAGCTGATGTTAGCCTGAATGAATCATAATTTTCTCTCAAGAACATATATTAGAAATTCTTTCTTTCCTTCTCATACACATGCTTATGTGTTTTTTGAATTATTATTTTTTTGCTATTACTCACAGTTAGGGTTTTAACGCTTATGTCCTAACTACGCTAAGCGTAGAAGGGATGAGAAAGGTTATACTTAGAGGAAGTATGCCCGCACTTGCGTGAAGGTAGAGTGAAAACCCGATTTGTATAAACACCCGACCGAGATTCGAAGTTCGATCTCCCCGTCATCAGCAGTGTAGCCTACTTCGAGAGTAGTGCCTTAGACTATGTTGCCACCGAAGTGGATGTGCTTATGTTAATCGTAACATTCAAGATAAACAAACCAATGCAATTATTGGCGTCACCATTAACTTCTAGCAATATTTATCTCCAAACAATTAGAACCATGTGAACATTTGATGTCCGGAGACGCTCGTAACCGTTATAAAGTGGGTTTCTCTTAGTGTAGTGACTTGGCGGGTTGCCTGTATAATAGGGGGAGAGCAGCCTGCGTGTTGTATGTACAGTAGGAGTGTTTCATTTTATTCATTTATTTGAAGAATGTAACGTGCACTTTATGAACTGACTGATTATATCAGCACACGAGAATTTCAACCTGGCTCAAGGAGCGCTGAAAGAACCCCAGTGTTGTCTCAACCTGGCTCAAGGAGCGCTGAAAGAACCCCAGTGTTGTCTCAACCTGGATCAAGGAGCGCTGAAACAACCTCAGTGTTGACTTAACCTGACTTAAGGAGTGCTGAAAGAACCCCAGTGTTGTCTCAACCTGGCTCAAGGAGTGCTGAACGAACCCCAGTGTTGTCTCAACCTGTCTCAAGGAGCGCTGAAAGAACCCCAGTGTTGTCTCAACCTGGCTCAAGGAGTGCTGAAAGAACCCCAGTGTTGTCTCAACCTGGCTCAAGGAGCACTGAAAGAACCCCAGTGTTGTCTCAACCTGTCTCAAGGAGCGCTGAAAGAACCCCAGTGTTGTCTCAACCTGTCTCAAGGAGCGCTGAAAGAACCCCAGTGTTGTCTCAACCTGGCTCAAGGAGCGCTGAAACAACCTCAATGTTGACTCAACATGGCTCAAGGAGCGCTGAAAGAACCTCAATATTGTCTCAACCTGGCTCAAGGAGTGCTGAAAGAACCTCAGTGTTGTCTCAACCTGGCTCAAGGAGTGCTGAAAGAACCCCAGTGTTGACTTAACCTGACTTAAGGAGTGCTGAAAGAACCTCAATGTTGTTTCAACCTGGCTCAAGCAGTGCTGAAATAACCTCAGTGTTGACTTAACCTGGCTCAAGGAGTGCTGAAAGAACCCCAGTGTTGTCTCAACCTGGCTCAAGGAGTGATGAAAGAACCTAAGTGTTGTCTCAACCTGGCTCAAGGAGTGCTGAAAGAACCTCAGTGTTGACTCAACCTGTTTCAAGGAGTGCTGAAAGAACCTCAGTGTTGTCTCAACCTGGCTCAAGGAGTGCTGAAAGAACCTCAGTGTTGTCTCAACCTGGCTCAAGGAGTGCTGAGAGAACCTCAGTGTTGTCTCAACCTGGCTCAAGGAGTGCTGAAAGAACCCCAGTGTTGACTCAACCTGGCTCAAGGAGCGCTGAAAGAACCTCAATGTTGTCTCAACCTGACTCATAGGAGTGCTGAAAGAACCCCAGTGTTGACTTAACCTGACTTAAGGAGTGCTGAAAGAACCTCAGTGTTGACTCAACCTGGCTCAAGCAGTGCTGAAAGAACCCCAGTGTTGACTCAACCTGGCTCAAGGAGTGCTGAAAGAACCCCAGTGTTGACTCAACATGGCTCAAGAAGTGCTGAAATAACCCCAGTGTTGTCTCAACCTGGCTCAAGGAGTGCTGAAAGAACTCCAGTGTTGACTCAACCTGACCTAAGGAGTGCTGAAAGAACCCCAGTGTTGTCTCAACCTGGCTCAAGGAGTGCTGAAAGAACCCCAGTGTTGTCTCAACCTGTCTCAAGGAGCGCTGAAAGAACCCCAGTGTTGACTCAGCCTGGTTCAAGAAGCACTGAAAGAACCCCAGTGTTGACTCAACCTGTCTCAAGGAGTGCTGAAAGAGCCTAAGTGTTGACTCACCTTTGCTCAAAGTGTGCTCAAAGAACTCCAGTGTTGTCTCAACCTGGCTCAAGGAGCGCTGAAAGAACCCCAGTGTTGACTCAACCTGTCTCAAGGAGTGCTGAAAGAGCCTAAGTGTTGACTCACCCTTGCTCAAAGTGTGCTTAAAGAACTCTAGTGTTGACTCAACCTGGCTCAAGGATTGCTGAAAGACCCCTAGTGTTGACTCAACATGGCTCAAGGAGTGCTGAAAGACTCCAGTAAATCTGAGTATCTGGTGTTTACTTGTCTTGACCAAGCCTCACGCCACCTCGGTTTTGGAAGTTGGCCAACCCTGATTTAAATCGTCGATCGCGAAAAACGATAACACGCTAATCTACGATCGTGTCCTGAAGCAACTCTTGATTGAAAATACATGTCAATCATATAAATAAAGAGAAGGGAGTAGCAAATATCCTTCAGGTTGATTTTTGTAATAGATTTTGATCGTGGGTGTCCATCGAAAGTTCACTCTTCTGACTCTTCACACATAAGTGACCTGTGGTTATGTTTCTTCTTTTTATATTTCTTTTTTTCGATCAAAATGAAACATAACGAGAGATCTGATAAAAAAAGGCTAGTCTTAAAAAAACACGACAATAAAATAAATTATGGGTTTTGATGAAAGTTTAAACATTGTAAAAATTGTAAGGTTTTTGCGATGATATCGTGATTATGTATTACAGGTTACGAAACATGGCCATATCGATGTGCTAGTTTTGATAAGGCCATTAAATAAACTTGTGTGTGACATTATCAGAATACTAATTTTGCGTCATAAAACACTGACATAGGAGAGGAAATTATTATAATCGTGTCGCCATAGATTAAGAGGAGGGTTCCTTTTAGAAGGTTTCGTCCAGTTTTGACCAGCTGTAAAACAATTTCTTTTTGAAAAAATAAGAGTGAATTATTCAGAGCTAGACAAATGAAATTCAGATTTAAACTATCAGGTATTTTAGAATTAGAATTATATCTCTATATTATTTTAAACCATTTTGACAAAAGTGATTTACTAAAAGGCTAAATTAATGATTTTAGCTTAAGAAAAGTAGGGGTGAATGGAATATAGGATTTTGATGTGATGAAACTAGTTTTAGTTGTCACATAGTCTAGGGCGCTACTCTAGCATTAGATCGGGATTTTATAGTGAGTTCTGAGGGTTTTTTCCTAGATAACTTACCATTTTCCCTCCACGTAAAATATGGTAGATTTCCCATACACTTCACCTTCCTCGTCACTCTCCTATTAGTGTAAATATGTAGATATACTGAACGGATAACAGGATGCGAAGCACAAAAATAAATAAATAAATATGAAAGATGAAATATCAACTGCAGTCCCCCCTTTTGGAAATATTTTAATTCTGAACCTTGTTTGGGTGTAAAGTGATGGTTCGTCATCGATTTCTGGCAGTGACCAACCCTATTTGTGAGATTGATTTAATCCCGATGCAAATTTTGAAGCGGTAATTTTTTTTAATTTCAGTGTAGTGGTAGGTACTACAAATACTAGTAAAAATACTTTCATGGATGGTGTTTAACGTTCTCTTTCTGAATGAGTTGATTACATCAATATTATTTGCAAACTGATTTAATTCTAAAAAAAGACCCAACACTTATCATATGCGTGTAGATCTTTAAATTATAGGTGTGAAACCAGCACCAATGGGTGCGTGGACGTAGTATTGCTTGGTAGGTTGGGGTTTGAATCCAAACTGACCATCCTAAAGTTATTTCCTTCCTAAATGTTTAACTGTACTGGTACAATTACTCGAAATTATATCTTTCTCATCCTTATCGCCTTTGTGTAAATGTGCTGTTAGCCCTAAATCTAGTCAAAACACGAAGCACAGGGGGGAAAGTGCGTGGAAAGTGCGTGGAAAATGTTAAATGGAAAATCTTAGTTTCATCAATCGTGCTGGGATTCAACCCCATACAGGATCCTTAGATTAATAGATAGGCGTGATAACGATTGAGCTAATGTATTGGACAAATATATTAGTAATAATATAATAATAGTAGTACACCATCAACACGTTAATTGTAGGATAGGGGGATGGGAGGGGACTCTGTAGTTTTCGATATTAATTGAAGAAAATATGGTGAGACTCAATTGAACAATCTTTATCATATTGTGTATTATAGTTTCTTGGAAAAGTTTCAAGTAGAGGTTTTAAGTAAACTACCCTTAAATAAGTTTTACTCGCAAAAAAAACCACACGCCCTCTTGTTAATCACAACAATCACGCTTTATATATAAATTTTAAACCAAATTGTTCAAATTATATTTAGCAAAGTTCAAATTTTCAAAAATAAATTATCTGTAAGCTATAATACAATTATTTATTATTTGTAAACATAAAAACACATTCTTATTCATCATGAGAAAAAAATTCCCATTTTAAATTCAATCTTGAGGGTTAATATCCAAAACATTAGAAGTGTCGCCTCCCGTCCTGTGCGGGCCCAAAGTTTCAAGATGGTCGGAGGACAAGCACAGGGACGGCGGCAAAATAGATGTGTCGGCTCGTAATCTATAGATGTGTCGGCTCGTAATATATAGATGTGTGGGCTCGTAATCTATAGATGTGTGGGCTCATAATCTATAGATGTGTCGGCTCGTCATCTATAGATGTGTGGGCTCATAATCTGTAGATGGGTGGGCTCATAATCTATAGATGTGTCGCTCGTAATCTATAGATGTGTGGGCTCATAATCTATAGATGTGTCGCTCGTAAACTATAGATGTGTCGGCTCATAATCTATAGATGTGTCGGCTCGTAATCTATAGATGTGTTGGCTCATAATCTATAGATGTGTCGGCTCGTAATCTATAGATGTGTGGGCTCATAATCTATATATGTGTCGGCTCGTAATCTATAGATGTGTAGGCTCATAATCTATAGATGTGTCGTCTCGTAATCTATAGAAGGATTTAGTTTTATAGCACTACGAGCTATCACAAAATGTGATGTTATGAAGAAGTTACAAAAGGATATAAAGACTTTGACTCGCGAAAGAACTGGTTTGGTTAGAAATGCTTAACCGATGTCCTGACTGACACCCTCTGTGGTCCCTTAAGGATTTGAACCCCAGTACCCTGGGCACGATGGTAGACCTCCAGTACAAGTATCCGGTGACTTGACGTTCTAACCCGCACAGCCCCAAAACGGGCAGTGATACACCTCTTAATAGATATTATTTTATCAGCTATATAACAGATCCATATGTACTATGAATTGGCCCCTTTGCAGGAACAACGCTGACACATTGTTTGAGTTGTCAGCTCTTTCGTCCTATTGTTTACTAACTAATCAAAACAAATTCATCTAAACTAGTTCTGTCATTCAATTCTTTCGACACCATACTTTTAATTTAAACAAACACCCCAATTTAGGGCAGTGAGGTTACAGAATCTTATATAATTTGTTTCATGTAAACTACGCTTAAATTAATTTATTTTAGCTAAATAAAGATATTATATTGTTATTGATATGTAAAATAGTCCTCCGATACCAATTTTTACCAAATTTCTAAAGCAATTTTTAAAAATATTAAAATAAAAATACCGTAATCAGTAAACTACTCAAACCCAAATCACCCCCCCACCAAACAAACCCCCAAAACACACACATGTATACTCATGAAACTTTGATTGTAATGTTCATGTCAAACACTCCCAGATATACATTTAAAGCAAATTCGTTATAGCCATTTTCAAAAATCCCTCCTCACTAAATGGCCCTTTATCGAATTGTTGCCCAAAACCAATTATACAGGATTAGTTGTCATGTCAAACTCTCCCAAGATACCTATTTTGAACAATATTGTTTGAGCCATTTTAAAAATTATTCCAGTTTTTGAAAATTCAGTTATCAGTAAACCCACTAAAAAATGAATTCTTAACCTAAACACAAATAACACTTAAAAGCTAAGTCTTAGGTAAATTGCTCTAGAAATATAAATAAAAATTGAATTTATAGATTAAACGTTTGCTAAATTGGTAGATGAATTATTTGAAATTACAAGTCAAAATATATAATTTAAATATACTTCTGGTAAAAAAACATATTGTAAGATATGAACATTTATATACAATTATAATGCATCATCAACTAGACCATAAACGAGTTTATCAAAAGTCTAAAACATAGGTTGACACGTTAGAAATATTAATACAATAACTTTTAAGATACAATATAATATGTAACAAAGCAAAGTTTAAGGTCCAAATATGTTGTGAAATAAAATAACAAAATGTAAGGTTAACATCTGCCAAACAAATTTAATGAATTAATTAAGTAATTTGGAATAAATTAAGTCTTCTCTGTTTCCTTGTCACAATACTCCTTTTTGATATCCAGCACTGGAAAGAGGCTGGACTACTTCATTCCGACATGTTTTGGTACTACGGTACCATAATCATGGATATTGAGTCGTTATGAAAAACAAAATGTGCTATTACGACGGCTAGATGTTAACCCCTCCTTACTTTCAACAAATTTTTACAATGTTTTATAAAATGTTACAAATAACACTTTTTTATGTCAAACCCTCCAAGACCAATTTGTAAAATATTTCAAGTTTATAAAAAAATTCAGGCATAGGTAAACTATCCCTTGATGAATTTTTGCTCAAAAAACAACTATACAGTGCTATTTGTCATATCAAACAAATCCTAAATATGCATTTTGAACAAACTCGCTGGAGCCATTTTGAAAATTTTGGAGTTCAAAAAGATTGCTCATCAGTAAAGTACCCTTAATTGAAGGGCTAGGGTAATTTGTTTTAAATATTTTGATATATCCCTATTAAATTTAAATATTAAGTTTGAACAAAATTTGAAACATTGTTTAGCAATCAATTTTGAGATACTTGTACATACCAAATATATTTATAAGACTGAAATATGTAATGTAATATGAAGGGACTGTTGTGAGGACATGACTTTTAAATTATAACGTGATGGAATAAAGGGAAATAATATATCAAGACTAATGAGCACAGTCGGAACTTTAAAAATAATCTCAAAAAGAATTATAAACTCCACAAAAAATAATAACAAGCTATAAATGAAGTATAAATGATGATACTTAATTAGTGGGATTCAAATAATTTGTTAGGAAGTCAAAATTTATTATAATGTTACTATGGTTTCTATTACGTAACGATCCTTAAAATTACAAATTAAAATANTTTGAAACATTGTTTAGCAATCAATTTTGAGATACTTGTACATACCAAATATATTTATAAGACTGAAATATGTAATGTAATATGAAGGGACTGTTGTGAGGACATGACTTTTAAATTATAACGTGATGGAATAAAGGGAAATAATATATCAAGACTAATGAGCACAGTCGGAACTTTAAAAATAATCTCAAAAAGAATTATAAACTCCACAAAAAATAATAACAAGCTATAAATGAAGTATAAATGATGATACTTAATTAGTGGGATTCAAATAATTTGTTAGGAAGTCAAAATTTATTATAATGTTACTATGGTTTCTATTACGTAACGATCCTTAAAATTACAAATTAAAATATTCTATAATATGACAAAGGTAAGTTTTATCCTTCCGACCCTTTCCACCCCCCCCCCCTTCTACACTCCAATCTAGTTTCCTCAGCCCCTCCCCCCTCACTCCATTTAGTTGATTCCACTCGCGCATGCCCAGAAGACATTCCGTAATCACCCGAACATTGATCAATCTGTTCTTAATTATTATTTAACAAGTCCCTTCACGTTCTAACCACACATGTACCAAATATTATATCGCTGAGAGAAATTGCCTACGTCCAACTTGGACTGGATCAAACAGAGAAGTTTGGATAAAAAACTGGCCTTCGGGCAGAAACTTTCTGGTTGTGTAAGGTGTTATGGATAAGTTGCGTGGTCCTCATTTCATTGCCCCTGGAGTCCAAAATATACAAACAAACACCCTATTACTTATTAACCTTCGTCAAGTGGCGCTAAGAAAATAACATGAGGACTAGCACCGTTGCATTTTTGTAACATCCTATAATGTTCTAAGTAATAATAATTCAAAGAACATACTTTCATAAAAAATATTATTATTGAAGCAATATTATTACATAAATATTTGAAGAATATTGTATTTTTTAAAATGTTATTAAAAAAAGTTACAGGAATGTTAGAATATTACAAAAACATTAATAGCTTTTTACTAGAAAAAAATTGTAGTACATTGTAGTAATTGATGAATACAAAGTTACATTACCTAAAACTTTGTAACCTAATCAACAAAATACCTAACAATCATAAAATATAAGTTATAATTAAGATGTAGTTTGAACATAAAGGATCATTACAAAAAAGATTATTTTAAAAGTTATTTACATTTTTGTTGAAAAAAGACTTTTCTTCCGTCAATTCGTATTTTTAAGTATACGAGTAATAGCGACCGCACTTGAATAACAGCTACAATAAAATAAGCAACGTGATAGAAATTGCAGGAACTAAGCAATGTAAACATACGGCGGCAATGAGCCAGATTTATGACCTTACGACTGGCAGCGTTGCGTATTCACAACATTCCTGCATGGCACCAGACTCTCATATCTCAGAAAATAAACTTTTTTTTTTATTGTTTGATGCCATAGCAGGAACTAATTGAGGAATACTTGGAGGGGATCCGAACTAAATACCTTTATTTTTCAAGAAATTATAGCTGTTGCAAAAATGCAATAGAGGTAATATACCCGCATTTACATGGAAAGAGAGTGGGGAACAATTTTGGAAAAAAAACAGATTGTTTAGACCCAACAGGGGTTTAAATCCCGACCTTCCCGTCATCAGAAGGCCAGTCGGACACGAGAGTGACGCCTTAGATCTCTCAAACGAGCTTACCTTTATATTCGATACATTTCTCCTTCATGAATGTTTATTTTAAATACTTTTTTCCCCGCTACGTCTTATAGTACTTTTTCCTCACTATAGACAAACTTGGATTATACTAATGGCATAGGGATATTTTAAAGGAAATTTACCGCCATTTTCTTGAAAGGATAATGGAAAACCATTTGATATAAAACGCCCTTCGTCCAATCAACTGTTATCCCAACCCCGATATTCCCGTCATCGACAACCTACTTTATTGCGAGAGTGACGCTCTAATCATCGCGACTACCGATGTGGGCTATAAATACTTTTCAATAAGTTTTATATTCCCTTAGAAAGTTCTCTGTGAAAAAACAATAAAATTGTACAACGAAAATGTCTAATTAGTAGTCTACTAATGATAATTTGGATTGAATAACAAGAACTCCCAGTTTCAAAAAAGGTTACAAATTGACCATAATTTTAAATGAAAATAAATTTAGTTTTTATAGTGCACAAGTAGGCCAACATTGTTAGGTGTGTTTTATACTACCTATAGATATTAGATATTCCAATATTAAATATTTTGTTGTTGTCATGTTTGGGCAACTGCTGGGATTATGGACTAGGACGGATCAGGAAAATTAACGACTGTCAACTTAGTATAAATGAAAAACTGTTAGAGCAAGTGAATGATTTTGTGTATTTGGGCAGAATGTTCTGTAAAAATGAAAGTATAGATATTGTAAACGACAGACGGGTGAATGCATCTAGAAGAGTAGATAGATTTATATAGACTATTGCAAAGAATGAGGTGGTATCAAAAGACGCAAACATGGCAGTATTCAAAAGTGTGTTAACACCAAAATTGTTTTACAAATGTGAAGCGTAAATTTGTCAGGAGAAACACAAGAGCACGGTGAATGCAGCTGGAATTAGGTATCTAAGAAATGTGTGTGGAAACACTCGTATGGACAGAGTCAGTAATTAATGGGTGTTGAAGAAGTGTGGCTTAAGAGGGAATACATAAGGTCAATGGGAAAGAAGTGTATTACGGTTGTTTAGGCATATTAAGAGGATGAGTGTGGATCGAGTGACGAAACAAATACATAAAGGTAAAGCGTATGGATCAAAAGGAAAGGGTAGGCATTGTAAGACGTGGCTAAATGTTGAAGATGAATATGTAAGAGAGAGAAAAATTAAGAGTTTTAAGAATAAAAGATCATGGATGACTCGGTGTATGGATGTTGTTGAAGCGAAGGGAGTAGGCAAGGATTAGGGAAGTGTGGAGAAAGTTAGTGAAGATGGACTAAGTACGAGGTTGTTGTTCTTTGAGCTATATTCACAGTTTCTTGCCTACCATGTAAGGGAGTGGCGTATATATGTATGTATGTATGTATGTATGTATGTGTGTTATGTATGTATGTATGTATGTATGTATGTATGTATGTATGTATGTATGTATGTATGTATGTATGTATGTATGTATGTATGTGTTTATCTTAGGTATGTATGTTATGTATGAAAAGAAAAATATCTCTGAAAAATAAATCTAATTGTAAAGATAAAAAGTACAGAGATTTAAAATAACATTAACTTATGAAACTTGTCCTAAAATCTCTATGAAACGTGCTACCACCTGAACTAAGATGTTGTACAAAATTATATATATGATTAGACTATAACAAAGATTTTATAAATGCATATTTTCAATATGTTTTACTTTATCTTCTATACCTTATTTTTTTTCTTAGTTCAACATCCTGAAAGTTGGTTTGATGTAATTTCTATCCATTAGACGCTGTCTTTCAGCTGGTTAGTTCTGCCCACACCATCTGGTATAGATCCCATGTACTAGAGCTATTCAGAAAGTGTGTTAGTTCCCGTTGAATATATATCAGCGAACGAGAAAGGTCCTACCAAGTTTCCCTGCAAAGCTATTTTCACATTCATTCAAGGGTTCTTTTACATTTCACAATCTATATGGGTCCAACGGCTTTACTTCCTCTCCAAAGAAAGCTGTGCTATGAATTTTCACCGTTTAAGAAAAATCCGTCAACCTCAGCTGGGTTTGAACCCACGAACATCGAGTCCTGGGGCTAGCACTTTACTTTAAGCCCATATAGATCTCTACTCTCATTTAAATAAAGTATTGTATTTGTGAACAATTCTCTACCTTAAGATTAAGATTAATCTTAACGTTCTATGGTCACCCTATATATAAAAAAAAAGTTTTGGCAGCACCCGAGGCTACAGCTGAAACCATTTGACATTTAAATGTTGTACCTCAAGGCAACACAGTGAATTTTATTTTATCTCTAAAATTAATTGTAAATTAATGATTTTTAAGATTATAAAATTTCGAAAATTGTTTTAATGGTTTTTATTCAAAATAGATATCTGGATAATGTTCTACACGTTAAATTTAAATGTGCATTTTTCTATTTATATAAATTTAACTAAGGATAATTTTCTGACAATTTTTTTTTTTAATTTAAGTATATTCAGAAATCCATCTAAAGAGTTTTTTTTTTAATGATAGGGCCTACATGAGGATTGATTTACTTTTAAAAAATACCAATTTATTTTCTTAAAAAATAATTATTTAACAGTAGCCCTTCTGTTAACTGACTCTTGAAAATTTGTTCAAAAAATTTGGCTTTAAATTGAAACCTGAAGAGAGTTTCGTGTGATTATTAAAATAACGTGTCTTTTATTCAGATAAAACCTATTGAAGCCGTAGTTTACTTATAATCTGATGATGAATATTTTGTTCTAGACTATAATAAATTATACTAGACCGTATATACGATTGTGTCGTAGCATGTATTTTACCTGTAATACTGAACATCCTAATATCTCATTTGCTATCATTCTTGAATTTGGATTCCACATAGCAAACAATAAATTTTCTTAAGTTTAAGTGCTACGTTGGTTATCTTATTTTGAAACCATATATTAAGACTCCTTACATTTCCACTAAGCGTAAAAAAGTACTTACAAAGTTTTACGCGTTCAACCGTAAGAATATATTTTTACCATTTAAAGTTTTTTTTAAACTTCACCCAATGGAGTAACTTATGGTTGAGACAACATCAGGAATATTACAATAGCTACACAGTCGCAGATTGAAATACAGTTTTTAATTCTTTGAGAAAATAACTATGTTGTATTTTAAATTGACACTCTACTACAAGGAAAGAGTATTCAATGTATTTATTTTATATACAATTTGTAATTCATTCTTTCTTAACATTAAAATTGACACCCCTCCCCCAATTAAATATTTTAATGCTCAGAGCTGTAATTTTTTAAAATTTAGTTTATGACTTAAGTTTTTATAGCACACAAAGCCTACATTTTTTTTGGAACTTTTAACAACTCAACTACTCGCTTCAGTGGCCTCGTGGTTTAAGACGTACCTCTTGAAATAGAATAGAAAACCGCCATTGACAGGGAGATCAAGGTTCGATCCAGGTCTGGGTTACTTATGGTGGTTTTCCATAAATGGTTTTCCACTCTTCATCCGCGCAAATGTGGAAACACTTACTCCAATCTCAATATCCCTCATACTTTACACATTAGAGTAATTAGTACATAGTTATATAACCTGAACGGGTAGTAAGATGTGGTGATAAAACAATTTAAACTATTTTATTTAGAGAAATAATAAAATAAAATAAATCCGTTTCCTTCCTACGATAATAAAGTAACTGACAAGAATAGAGGATGAATATTTACTGAGACATTCTCATTCTATTAAATTTCCCATTTTAATGATTTTTTTATTTAAATAACCATTTATTATATATTACTGTAATTTTTTATAAATTTCTTAAGGCAATATTAATAATTATTCATGTTTCTTAAGAACAATACACAATTAAGGAACAGTGATTATCTTGAATGAAAAAGGAAGGGACTTATTTTCATTCATTAAGTATCCCGGGTTCTACTCTCACCAAAGACCAAAAATATATGACTGGGGATTTTCAAATTTTCTTTTTATTTATCTATCAAATTAGCAGTGTAGGTTTGACCTAAAATTAAACTAATCTAAATGCGAAAAGACGTCACACCAAGGGCGCCCAAGGAATTTCTCTTCGGGGGGGGGGGGCAAACAGGGAGGCATGGAATATCCCCGGGGTCCTCCCACGGGAAAATTTATTAAATTTAAGCCTCAAAAGACGTTTTTAAGGTAATCCTTGTCTCCTGAAAATAAGATACAACATAAGAAAAAGGTTTCAAATTCATCCAAATTCGTGGGTGGGTAACGATTTGAATGGCGAACGATATTGGAGTTGCTCACGCATGCGCCAAGCTATCAATCCTAAATTCAGCGGCCCCCTCTGGCCCCCCCTCTGTCACACTGCCAATACAATCTTATCAATTCCAACCAGTATTAATGTTAACGCTACTATTAACACTGCTTCTAATTCGACTAACACATCAACAATGGATTTAGATATACGCAGTGCGTATACACCCAATAGTATTTATAATAATTTATTTATATCAGACAGTAAGACTATTTTTTTGATATTCAACTGGTGAAGTGAAGACTTTACTTTTATATTATACTTTTAAATAATAAAAAAAGCATGGTGTGTCGTAGTCACATATCTAAAACCTTTGAAATAGAACGTCGCGCTTGAAAAAAGTTCAATATCCTATAAATGTAAAATAAAATCTAAAAAAGCTAGCAAAAAACTCGTTCAATAAAACTAAAGATGAATCTTTCTTTAGGACAACGTATTTATTATACACACAGGTAGTTTATTGCTGGAAGTTTGGGCTTTATTAGTAGATAACACGTGAACTGTTTTAATTGCAAATCCAGGGGCTTCTTTATTTTTATTGCTCTCGTTTTCTTTCAAAGACAAGTATAATAGTTAACCAGCAGTTCTCGGGTCTTGACAGAAATATGTATTTATACTTGGCTCATGAAAGTCAGCACGAGTGCTGAGAAATACCAAACGGAACCAAACAAGTAGCACAAAAATAAAACAAAAATATCGTGATAGTTAAGATACTGAAGATAAGTGACTCTTCATGGAATAAAACAAGTTTCATAGAAGAATTTACAATCTTAGCAAAAGGCGCGTCGCTAATATATAGATGTATTCCCCAAAAATGAATAAATAAAATTGAATAGATTGTTAAACTCGATTGTGAGTTTTAGAAATGGTTTGGAAGAGTAAAAAAAAAATCTGAAGCTTATTTAAGTGAGATTTTAATTATATAAGTTAAAAAGTTTCGTGAGAACTAGATTAAGAATTAAAAATAAAAACCTCTTCATGCTCCTATTATTCAAGATTAACGAACTATTATTAAAACTATCGTCATGAACAATCGATAGGAAGTAAATTGGTCGTCAAAATTATAAATGATGGTGACCTTGATGTCGAACAAGTTCGTTAAATCAATGGTTTCGTAAAAAATGTTGCCCAATCCCTTTCTGAGAGACCTTGCTTCAAATCCCGGTGTAGTCGAAGTCTCGAAGTCTTCGCTTCGTGCCAAAGAGGATCAAGTGCAAGAGATTGGTTTCGAACAAGTGCTGTCAACTCGGGAGTCTTTTCTTGCACCGCGTCTTACTACCAGTTTGGGCTATACGCATGTGCTCTAACTACTCTAATTAGTTAGGGATAGGGAGCCTAAATTTATAGGACGTATACCCACATTTGAATGGAGAGAGAATGTAAAACTGCTCTTAGTACACCCAACCAGGATCGAACCCCAATCTCTCCGTCATCGGTAACCAGTCTCTTGCGAGAGTGATACCTCAGACTGTGTGGCCATTGAAGCGAGTGCCAAATAATTGTTAGCATTCTTGAAAGGGGTAAGCACGAGAAGGTCAGTTTATAGGAAATGCGTTCACATTCGCGTTGATAAATTTAATTAAAATCATATGTTTAAAAACATACCCGATTTTCGTTTCCATGATTCAAACCTAGTCGTCAGCTCCAACCAAATGCCACGCGAGTCTGGCGCTATGGACATCACGGCCACCTGTGTGAGCATGAGTTAGATCAAGTTTCCTATTTAATGTTTGTAATGAGTTCTTATCGTCTTGAAATTACGAGTTCAGGAGGAATGATTCATTTATTTCTTCTTCTCATTAGTATTTCTAATTATTGTGTAGAAAGAAAAATAAAGCTATGAAGTGAAAAAAAACCCCAACAGTTTATGCTTTATTTCAGTCGGAATAAGCATTAAATACAGCTAATCTCGCAAATTTTAACACTACTTAACAAATTACAACTTTTTCTCTGTATCTGGCAAGTGGTTAAGTGATTATACCTAATTTGTGTGTGCTGAACTCGATGGAAAGGTCAGAAATTCTCTATCACATCATGTTTATTAGGTATAGTAACATTTATAATATTTAACATTATAACAAAATATCAAATAAATGCAACTGCGCTTTGATGCCCATTGCAATTATTTTATGATAAAATAGGTTTTAAAACAATTGAATATAAGTAAATTAAAAATAAAGTTTTAAAAAGAGTTGATATAATAACTATAAGTGTTCAAATTGCCTTAATTTATTCGCATTATTGTAGACTTCCATTTGCACGACGTTTCATTAGTCTTCCAAGACAAATCCAGCAATAGCCTTCCTTCATTGCAGGGTCCCATCTTCCTTGGTAATGGTGTTCCATGTTTAACATATCCTCATGAAAACGTTCACCCTGTTCATCGTTAAAAGAACCCAAATTTTCATGGGAAAAATCTAAGTTGGAATGTAAAAATTGAATTTCCAAGGACATCCTACAACCCAAGTTTCTATTGTCCTCCAAAAGATTTCCCACCAAATTGATGTAATTTAGATCCTTTATATTACCTACAAATCCAGAAGTAACAGCTTTGAAAGACATCCACGCAGCTAATTCAAGGTCATTCAACTTGGCATCAAGTATCAGTTCTTTAAGAAGTTTCCTAATCTAAGGTCCCTCTTTTAACTTAGCTTCACTCAGTTTAGGAAACATTTAATTCAAATTAAGGAACCCCCAGCTCTATTTATCAAGTTATTTAACAACAACAAAAATCATAAGTCCAAGCTTAATATGGAAGGGAGGAAGAATGGTTTTCCCAGAGTATATCAAGGGAGAATGATTAACATTTTTCTCACCAACTACAAATTCTTGACATTTCAGCCATTCTTTCACTAAATAGTGGTTTCTTGTATCTCGACTATCCCAAAGGCAAAGAAAACAGCAGTACTTTGTAAAGCCACCTTGTAGACCAAGAAGCAAAGTAACAACTTGCAAACTTGCAAACTTGCCACATGGGATCTTTATATTTTATTCCTTCTAGCAGCGTAGTCATACTCTCGTAGGTTTCTGTCATTCAAACTACATAAGCAAGGGGTATTGATGGCACTTTATTCCCATTATGTAGTAGCACTGCTTTCAGACAAGCTTTGGATGAATCAATAATGAGACGCAACTCTTCAGGGTTATGTTGGAGTCCAAATTCCAGCATCAAGCCATTAATGTGTGTATATAAACACTCTGCAGTGCGCATTTCAAAATATGAAGACAATAGTTTGTTTCTATTTCTAAAACTTGAAATTTTTGTTTATAGAGCTAAAAGATGTCACTGTTGAAGCCTAGAGACAATTATCTCTGCTTTCTGTTTCGACAAGCGTAAGTCACAAACTAAGTCATAAAGTTCTGCTTGTTCAATCAAGTGTGGTATTTACGTTCAGGACAGTAATCTTCGGCAATTAAAGCTTCATCTGTTTCACTGTTTGATGTTTCCATGTCTGTTTCATTTGAAGGTGGCACAGGAACAGGTAATTCGCCCCATGTGTCACGGGCTGGAGTGCAGAGGATAAAGTTGCATACCTAATAGTAGGTTTGCTTTTACCAGATTTATTTTGTATTATCCTGAACTTATTTAAGTAAATAATGTTTATATGTAAGGAAAAAACAGTATAGGGAGACATGCCAAACACTGTAAAATTTATATTTTAGCTTATAATGCAAAGTGAATCGTTTCTCAAACACCTTAGATGATAGGACATTTTTAATAACATATATGTGTTCAGCACGTCAATCTTAGTAGGAACTTGTGTATAGTATGTCAGATACAAAATGGCTGTTGACTAGTGTAATTTGTTCAAGCAGTTATTTGAAATAATTTTTTTACCGAAATTTCATTGAAAAGTTAAAATGCATATATTCGAGTTCGTTAAAATTTGGAGATTTAATGAAAATATGCATTCATGCAATTGTTATTTATTAAGATTTATGTATTATATCTGGGCTAAAGAGTCGTATAAAATGATGACTTGGTTAAATTTAAAATATATAGAAATAAATACAGATATTAATAGCTACACAATGATTTTTAATTTGAGCTCCTTATTTTTGATTTGATATAAATACTAAGCATCTTATTTATCAAATGTTAGGACTTAATCTAAGTAAAGGGGAAATTCCAAACTTGTGATTGAGTTATATAATTTTAATCCGTATTGATAAGCCGATGAACTAAGGCACTAGTTGGTATTTTCTGGTTTTTAGGTGATAGGAGGAGTGGAGCTCAAAGCTAGCATAGGGGGAATTTTAACTTCTGGTGCGGGTAGGAAGTTTTGACTTGAGTTGGATTTGAATAAAATATGAGTTTGTTGGATAGTGAATTAAGGATACTGCCTGAGGAATCTTGACCAATACAAGCACAGGTTATTCTGAAAGTAAACCTCATTTATAGGGAGATACACAGCATCCAGACCTCAGACAGTTAATTAATTTATAACTTTGTGCAAAGCACCAATTTGAAATTTATGAAGTGTAAACTGTTCTAGGAACCATGCTTGAAATATTAAAATTCTGCAGTACAAATTAATCTATAATGCGTTAACATAAAGTATTGTAACGAGATTAGTGTTTAACAGAGGGACCGGCGCGCTATCATCGTTTACCCTGGCTGCACTCCCTGTTTCCCTCCTTGTCTAGCAGGTAGGCACCGGCCTTCTCACTTGTTTGGGGGATTAGAGGGTACGAGGGGGAGGACGGGGCACACGTCTCGAAGGGTCTAGGTCCTTTTAATTCTGGCCTAGTATTTTGAAGTGGAGGATTTTAGACCCTTAGCTGGGACCACCCCTATATATACACGGGCAGCGATAATCAGGGTGTCGAGTTCTTGGTTCTCAGCCAGTGAGTCTTGGAGTCCCCAGTTTGAGTTGTGGACAGTGAAGTGTGTGGACCAGCGTGTCCAGTGTGTGTGGACCAGCGTGTCCAGTGAGCGGACCAGCGTGTCCAGTGAGTGGACCAGCGTGTCCAGTGTGTGGACCTGCGTGTCCAGTGTGTGGACCTGCGTGTCCAGTGAGTGGACCTGCGTGTCCAGTGAGAGGACCTGCGTGTCCAGTGAGAGGACCTGCGTGTCCAGTGAGAGGGCCTGCGTGTCCAGTGTGTGGACCTGCGTGTCCAGTGAGAGGGCCTGCGTGTCCAGTGAGTGGACCTGCGTGTCCAGTGAGAGGACCTGCGTGTCCAGTGAGAGGGCCTGCGTGTCCAGTGAGTGGACCAGCGTGTCCAGTGTGTGTACCAGCGTGTCCATTGTGTGGACCGGTGTTTGTGTATCACGGGTTATCACAGTGGGGACGTGTGGAGGCTTGTGTGAACTGAACGGGTGATGTAGACATTTGTTGTTATTGTGGACTACTGTTTTAATGAACATTTTTGTGACTGTTTTTAAATATTTGAATAGTTTTATAATTGTTAATTTGTTTATTTAATTTACTTATATTTTTTTGGGGTTCTATTAGTTTATTAATTTACAGACTTGATTAAGACTATTTTTATTTTATTTAATGACTTGTTTAGTTGTTATTAATTTAGATGTATAATTAATCAGTGTGTGTATGTATGTTTTAGTTTTAATAGTCAAAACCTTGAATATTCCGTGGGAACTTTCATTCGTGTTTAATCAGTAACCCACTCCAGTATCCTTAAAATAACTCTTGGTTCACATCGTGACGTTTGACCAGCCCCCGTGACCCTCCCAGGTTACACTCGACCTACGTTACAGTATATAAAAGTTACAATGCTCTAAGCCATTATAAATTGTAAACCTTAAAGATATTGAGATTAAAAATATCTATGTTTAATTAAGTACAAATAGTTTTACGGAGAGATCATGAAACAATATTTAAACCCAGTCTAGAAAAACTATATAGGATACATTTTAAATTATGTTTGTAACCCGCACATTTTAACCAGAAAGATTGGTACAGTTTAATGGTCAGTCTTAGCACACCTCATGTACGGTGCTACACTAAATACAGGATGACACATACCTAGTCCAGAATGGTCTGGGCCAGTTTAATATACGAAATTTGCCCATTCCATTCGATTTTAGGTTGGTGTCGTCTTGTAGATCATGTTAGTGTATCGCCGTACTAGAGACTTACGACGCCTGACTAAAGTCTGTCTTTGAAACTGGCCTTAAATCAGCACAGGACTTAAAACAACTAGTTTATGATAGACCCACCTCAGTGGTCAAATAGTTTAAAACGTCACTCACAATAAATTACACTGCCGATGACCGGAAGATCAGTGTTAGAATAACGGTCTGCTGTATTGAAGGTGTTTTTCCCAAATGGATTTATATTCCCGTTAAAAAAATAATGCCTAAATTCAAACTTCCATATTCTTAACAAATTAGAGTAATCAGTAGGCCTACATGTGCGCGTACATCACTAAGAAAAAACAACCATTTATAATAGCACTCCTAATACCGTCCATCCGGTCATATCACCTCGATATTTACTAATAGCCTAGCAGCACAAACATTTAGATAAATATAAAACATATTTGTCTACATCACCCGGAACCAAACTAGTGTCGGCTAAATCTATGGTCGATCACTCTGACCAATCAGCCTAAAATAAGGGCAGCTAGCTAGTTACCTTGTAAGAGTGTAATATATTTATATATTTCACACGATGCCTAGGCCCCATCAGAGCCGGATTTGTATCTTGGGGGTTGGGGGAGGACTTTAGGTTTGGTGGACCCCTCGCTATTAAAATCTTTGTGCGGTCGTAGGTTAAGTTTTGTTTGTTTTTTAACTCTTAAGTTGATATAGCTATGTGTAATATTTCCTCTAAGCATGGGAAAGGATTTTGTAGTTAACTTATTAAGGAAACTTGTAAGTAAATAATAAAAGCAATCATCACGAAATAGCTGGAGATGTATCTACAAGGAAAAATACGACATGGATTTACAAGGTTATCAGTTTATCATCAGATTCACAAGTTTATTGAATTCACAAGGTCATTGGATTCACAAGTTCATCAAATTCACAAGGTCATTGGATTCACAAGTTCATCAAATTCACAAGTTCATTGGATTCACAAGGTCATTGGATTCACATGTTCATCAAATTCAAAAGGTCATTGGATTCACAAGTTCATTGGATTCACAAGGTCATTGGATTCACATGTTCATCGGATTCACAAGGTCATTGGATTCACATGTTCATCGGATTCACAGTACACAGTACATACTTGAATTTAGAAAAGTTAATATTATTAGTAAAAATTATAGTTTCTCACAAAAAATTGTTTGTGCACGTAAACTTTAAAAGTTTAATGTGTAATTTGAAACAATTTTTTAAATTATGAATATCTAATATGCTCGTAAAACATACAATTATCTAGAACTATTAGCTTAAAAATATTTTAAAAATAAAGATTTTCCCTTTTGCTTTTGTTTTAAATACAAATAAATCCCTGTTCAATTTGCTAATGTATCTCGCAACTTGCAACTTGTAGCTCCTATGAGCAAGTGTTGGTACTTAAACATAGCCGAGTACTTTGAACTGAGCTACTATATATATATTGCGCTTGTGTGTTAGTCATGAATAAAAAAGAACTAGACAAACTGTATCCTCATTAGCTTGAACGGGGAGTGGAAATTCGTTTAGTAAAAGAAAAACCTCTGGACACCAAACCAGGATTCGAACCTCTTTTTCTCCGTCAATATTGAGAGGGAGTCGTCATGATAATTGGTCGCTTACATGGTAATCGTTGACTTGTGCTAAGCTAAGTACGGTAATATCTTCCGTGTGTGTGAGTTATTAAAACCCTATCTAATTAAATTGGCAACAGCGCCCCCCAGACACTCATGGGAGACGGACGGCTTGTGACCAATCAAATGACAGGAACTAACTGCCTCGTGGCTACTCGTGGAATGTTGAACTGGGGCGCTGCGGGGAGAACTTGAAATAACTGGATCGACTTTAATAATTTACGAGTTTTTTTTTGTTAGTCTGGTAGCGTTTGGGCAAGTTACCAGCAAACACTATGATTTATGAAAGAAAAATGGGGAGTTAAGCTTTGATCTAATTTATACATAGTTTTATGGGTACTTTTTACTGACAGTGCTCCGACCATTAACAATTAATATACTTTTAATTTACGTAAGCAAGATAATAAAAGTGATTTTTTTAAATAAATCAAATTTGCTGCTGGTAACTGTTGGCAATGTAATTTTACACAATATTCTAGCTAAGACCAAATAATAGAAATTGTGTGTTCATTGTTATTTTTTCTCGACCCCTTGGAAAGAGAAATATTGTGATCGTCAAAAAAATCAAACTCGAGGTTTTGATTAATGTGGATGTTTACTTTTTGCGATGATGTGTGTCTGTATGTCGGCCTAGAGCCGAAACCATTTTACCAATCGGGTTAAAACTTGGTATATAGGATTTTCATAAGAATCCCTAGAGGTGTTTTTAAATTTAGATATCCAATCCTAGAATTAAGGGCAGTTTACTGATGGGCAAAAGAGAGAAAAACAATGATTTTATCAATATCCGCTTTAACGATTTTGATTGTATTTGGTATATAGGCACTGTTTAACAATAAAACAAAATGGCAGCCCTAATTATCCCGTGAAAATAAGCTTATATATACTTTACATAATATTACATTTTCGATTCTCCGCAACTATTTAAGCTATGAAATAACTTATTATTTTAAAGCTGTAGTGTCGTTAAAATAAAAACCTTTTATTTGATATATAATTTTACAAAATCAATAATTTCTGAGCTATAAGAAATATATGTATTTTATATGGGGGTCTTTGAAATGTGAAAATGATTGCTATGCTCTTTGGAGGACAGATAGATTCCTCCTTTCTCGATGTTCCTGTAACAGAGTTTACTACCTCATTAATGCTCTTTAGGGGAGTGTTTATGCAACAATGTGTATTATTTCGTTTCATATCCGGCCCCGTGGTGTAGTGGTTGGTGCCCCTGCCTACGAACATAGAACTCCCGATGTATGTTTTTCAAATATTAATATTGTGAAATAGAACATAGATTCTTTCATATATATTTATTTTATTGTAATTGTTAAAAAGAATTTTTCTACCAGATTCTAAGGGGGAAGGGGTGTTGATCCCGCCCCCCTCATCCTCCAACTGGCACCTTCATCAGCCCCAACCTGCGCACACCTATGATTATCCCTGGAATTCGGGATAGTTGGGGGTATGTCAGATTGCTCAGGTGTTAAAATTCATTAATGGCTTCCCTGGTAGGAATACCTTTGATTACTTGCATCATTAAAATAAAATAAAGTTTAAGTTAAATAAATTAGTAGCCTTCAAAGTTAAAAACGAAATATTCTCATGGTTTTGCAGCTAAAATACTTCTATTACTTGCAATCTAATATCATTATAGTGACTATAAAACCTATTGGCATAAAAAGTTAATAACCATTCTAATCTATAAATTTATAATTTTTTGTATATTTCTAAACCATCTTGAAGCGATATATACCTAGCTATTAGAATTCCTGGTAGTAGGATTGATTGTGTGTGGTAATTTATTCTGCCCGAGGTTAAGCTAAGCTGTAGGCTATCGATATATAATCCTGTATTTAGAAAGTGAACATTAAATATCATATATTTTAAAACAATTAATTGTTGGATTATTAAGCATTTTTTAAAATATTTACATACCTCTTTAATTAGCAAATAAAGTGTTTTATGAACTAAGACATTTTAGTGCTATTACTTCAAATAAAATAGCATTAGGGACAGCCTTAGGCTTATGAAACTGGTAGACACCTGATTTATATTGACCCAGTTAGTCTGGTCGCTAAAAAAGTCGAGAACTTTTCAACAACTCGAAGTTATTATGTAGGAAAAGGCAGACCTAGTGCAACTTTTTTAATTTCCTTTAGAATAGACACACGATAAAAATACATTTTTTTAAATTTGAAATAAGTTTGGGTAATGAACTGGGGTATAGTAGTGTGTTTAAAGATTACCAACACCATTTTTATCCAAGGGAATACGACAATTTAGCGGTCATCCACCTTTACTCACAATATATTTTAGAGTTAAATTTCAAGGAATATTTCATTCCATTAATTAATTATTTTTATTTTCCCAAACGAATTTTGATGCATTTAAATAAAATATGTTTTATTTATTAAATTTATTTTCACCAGGCAATTAATAGCTAACAGTAAATAATATCAGATCACAAGTTTCAAACATAAACCCTTAAAACCACTCCACATTAAAGTTTTAACATCATATTTTTTAAATAGTCAACACACACATAAAGTTAAAGATAATTTATTTTTAAACCCACGTAAGTGGCCACATGGTCTAAGACGTCGCACTCAATAGACTAGACCAGGTGGCTATGTTGGTACGCGGGCCACATTGCGTCTTTACACATTTTCGCCGGTCAAGGTAAAAAAGGAAATCATTTTTATAAATGGATGAATACAATTAATCTGGATCTTTTGGGGGAAATAAATATGATATTATTCAGAATGAAAGCTAATTATAGCAATTACAAAGAAAAACAGCAGGGCAGACACATTTTTAAGAAACAGAAACTCATATTTACTTTGGGAGACCAATGGGAGATTTCAATCTTAACTAACAAACCATGGATCAATGGAACTTATGGAATTTTTTTTAAAATTTCAAAATATTACCGAACTGAGGTTTCAAGCTTGAGTTGCCAATTATTAGAATGGACTTCAAATGCTTATCAGAGAAGTTTGCTGGATATTAGGACTGAACATATTTAAACCTTCATTCCTGAGAATTTTTGTTCACACAGGTTGTTTTACCAAAAACTCCACTAGAAAATCGCTTCAAATTCGGAAACTTTTCAGACTGCAAAGATTTGTATAATTTATCAGATTTCCTTCTCTATATTCGTGTTTCAAAATGTCATTTGATTCGATATCAATAATTTCCATTTGAAATTTACTCGTTAGTATTTTAACATTGCAGTCAAATGGATTTTGAAACAGCTTTATTCCATCTGTTTCCGTCAAGATCAGAAAATCACCCCCGAAGCTGTTTTTGTAAGTAAGAAATGAATTTTAATGCAAACAAATAAGGAAATTATGCTCCACGTTCTTCATAAAATTTTTCACAATACTGAAAATGAAAGAAGTTGTGAACGTTCCTTTGTTCTTCAAGTAGCATCATTTTTTGCATTGAATGCCTTGACAGGTGAATAGATCACATTTGTTTCAGTTTGAAACTTTAGTTTCGATTGATTCAAATAGCCGGTCACGTCTGTAAAAAAAAAAAGCCACTTTCCAAAGACAGTCAGTGTTTAATAAGCGTGATTGAGATTGATTCTTCTCTGTGAGAAATGAATCGATTTATATGTAGTAATTTATATTTAAAATATAAAAATTATGTAGTATCTTTTATGATTTTCCTCTGGTAGGAGACTTTTAACTACCTAACAATCGTCACAAGTTGTTCTGTTGCAGGTCTAGGGAGTGACATCAGCTGTCTTTTAACTACCTAACAATCGTCACAAGTTGTTCTGTTACAGGTCTAGGGAGTGATACCAGCTGTCTCTTAACTACCTAATAATCGTCACAAGTTGTTCTGTTGCAGGTCTAGGGAGTGACATCAGCTGTCTTTTAACTACCTAACAATCGTCACAAGTCGTTCTGTTGCAGGTCTATGGAGTGACATCAGCTGTCTCTTACACTGTGGTCAGGCGCCTGCGACTGAAAAGGAGGATTTTCAATTCTGTTAGCACTCTGGCTTGGTGTCATGGGGGGGTAAGTACGCGTGCGAACAGGAACTGGACACGCGGCCTGGATAAGAAACAACCAAGGGAAGGGTGACCTGGTGGTAAGGTGTAAGGTGTAAGATTTCTGTGCTGAGGGTCCGGGGTTCAATCCTTGGTTCTGGCACAGATTTATATGATTGACAAACCCTTTCTTCACCTCTGACAAGACGTGTATTAATCACAACTTGTGAATATGTGGAATGCCAGGCCTCCACCGTGGTTCGGATTCCACGTTAAACTGTAGGTCCTCCATTTCATCTCACAATCACCCTATCATTACACATTACTCATTAGCGTAAGTGCGTATAACCCGAACGGGAGCTAATAATAATAATAATAATAATAATAACAATAATAATAATAATAATAATAATAATAATAATAATAATAATAATAATAACGAAATAATTTTTTTTTTATAAAATCTTGGAGCGAGGTGGATATAATCTTGTGGCGGGTTGAATGAAGCCTGTGGACCTTAGTTTGGATACATCTGAAGTAGAATAACAAGGCTCGAATCTCAGTCGGGTGTATTGAGGTGGCTTTTCCTAAATGGTTTCCCACACTCTCCCTATGAAAATGCGAGTACATTTCCTCTAAATTCAAACTTCCTCGTCTCTAACCCATTAGCGTAATTTATATATAGGATATCCAATTCGGTGGCCACAGTGTCTAAGGCACTACTCTCGCAGTTTACTATACTACCAATTACGGGTAGATTGAAGTTCGAATCTGAGTCGGGTGTATTGAGGGTAACTTTTCAAAAGTGGTTTTTCCACTCTCCCTCCACGTGAATGTGGGTACACTTCCTATAAATATAACCTTGATATCCCTAAAACCATTAGTGTAATTAGTACATAAGCGTATAGCCCAAACGGGTAATAAGCCACGGTGCTAAAAAAATTAAATATTAGCGTGTAACCTAAATAGGTAGTAGGACGTGGTGTTAATAAATATGTAATGTATATTTTAACTCTTGAGAGCACCGGTGAAATATATATATATGGTTGTATTTGTATGATCTATATATTCTTTTTATAATAGTTGATAAAGCTGTGAAAACATATTCACTCACCACTCCCTATCCATAAAGGATTACAAGTAGGTCTGACCATAAAATAAAATCTCCTTAAAAGTTTGGTTGCCTTATTAAATATGACACATCTTCTCAGGGGAAGGACTTTTATCAAATAAAAAACATACTTTTTATATTCAACATTTTACTATATAGTTTTTAATTTAATCTTCTCATTTCTTCTAACTGCCCGTTCGGATTATACGTTTATGTACTAGCTATGCAAGTGGTCTTAGGGATTATAAAGGTTACAGTTATAGGAAGTGTACCCCCATTTGCTTGAAGGGAGAGTGGAAAAACATTTAGGAAAAAACCACCTTCAATACACCTGATCGAAATTTGAGCCCTGATCTCCCGATCATCGGCAGCCTAGTCTACTGCGAGAGTAGCGCGTTAGACTATGCGGCCATCGAAGTGGGTTACCATATTATTAATGTAATTATATAGGTATTTATATTATTAAAATAGTTTGTTTGCCTGTCGTGAGCGTTGTGGGATATCTACCTTTCAAAGAGGTCTGTAATTTTAACATTAGCAGTTCCTGTGCAACTTTACATTTTTGACTAGATTTTGTTAAATTGATTAAAAATTATGTTGGAACAAATAAAACGAATATATTTTATTTCTGTCTGTTTGAATCCAAGATAATTCTGCTAGTTGATAATATTTATCCAAATTGACATCACATGAATGACGTATAAGCAAGAGTAGATCTAGTAACGTTTATAGCTGGCAGATAAGATAATTCCAATTAAAATTGGACTGTAATTACCTTTATTCCTTGTGCTATATACAGTAATATAAGAAGTGCTGTTAAGTAGGTTCTAAAATATTTTTAAAGCTAAAATATGTTGAAATTGGTCAAACGCGTAGAAAAATATTCCCCTTCTTCAAACATTACTTATAATACTACGTAGAAACTCTTTAGGCCTTGGTGCATTGGTATCTTACTTTGTTTCTGAGTTAATGGGTATGAAAAAATGGATGAATTTTATTAGAGTTGGTCAATCAACAGTTAACACCAATTTTATATTTATATATATATATATATTTGTATATATTTATATATACATACATATATATACATACTGATAATATCGTAAACATGATGATAAGAGAACATCAATTCAAATTAAATATTGAAAGTGAGGATTATACTTTCTCGTGACTCCTCAGGTAAAGAAAGTATTATGGTCGTAAAAAAAATTTAATTTGAGACTTTGATATATATCGAAGAATTATAGCCCACTGAACTCGAAAAATTGTTTTTTGCGATGAGCATCGATTACATACATACATACATACATACATACATACATACATACATACATACATACATACATACATACATACATACATACATACATACGCCACTCTCTTACAAGGTAGGCAATAAACTGTGAATATAGCTCAAACAACAACTTCACACTTAATCCACCCTCACTAACTTTCTCCATACTTCCTTATCCTTGCATACCCCCTCACCCCCCAAGTGTTAGCCTCACCAGTAAAATTATTTTGCCCCTAGACTTACACTTGCTATCTAGGGTTTTTATAAGATTCTCTCACGGAGTTTTTGAAACAATATTTTGAACTCTAGTATTAAGGGTAGTTTACTTAAGGTTGAAAAGAAGAACCGACTTTTACGATTTTAACTAAAATTCGTATTAATGCTCTGTTTAACATTACAAACAAAATGGTTTATCTTATTTTGCCATGAATATTACTAACAGAATACTGATCATCATCATCATCAGCATTATAATAATAATCTTCATCGTCATGCATATTTTCCTGGCACTAGCAGGGTTCTTCTTGAACATTAACCTCTCGATTTACTCCTGTCCTCCCACCTCTTAGCTTCCTCCACGGTGACCCAATTTACTACCCTCCTATCCTCTTTCCTTCGTACTCCCTGTTCTTGAGATCCTCCCTTCTTCCACCCTCTTCTCTAACCTATTCTGCAGGGCTTCCTTCTTCACTCTCTCTCTCTCTCTCTCTCACCATTTCATTCCTCACCCTGTCCATCCTTGTCACTTGTAGCCTGTATCCTGCAGTTATCCCTTTCTTTCATTCCCCAGGTTTCTGATGAATACTGCAATATTGGGACATAGCACATCACTCCTTAGCACTGCGGCTCATCTCTACTCCCCAGACTTGTGACGTTTTTATAAAAGGTCTCTGCTTGCCTCCCTCTTTTCCCAATTTCTCTCTAGTCTCCTCCTCTTTCCTCTACAACACTTCCCAGGTTCTTAAGTTGCTATCCTCCTAGCATTAATCCCCTTGTTTGCCTATTTTCCTTCCATGTTTTGATTACCAATTCACTTTTATTTACACTAAACTTCATTCCATACAGCCAGTCGTTCCTGCACTTCCACCACCATTGCTGCTGTGAAATACGAAATAAATTATCATTAAAAAGTTGTAGTAGGCCTACTATTAGAAATAGAAACAACTTTATTATTAATACATTTTTATAAAACTAATATTTCAGATGTATATTTTAAAATTGAGTTCTGAGAAATCGGAAGTTGACTGTTATAGTCTTTGGTTTACAGATATGTTACATTTTTTAAATATGTTTCTGTAGCAGTGTCGATTATTTCATCTGTGCTCTTTGGTGGAATATAATGTACTTTATCCCATCATGTTTCCGAAACAATGTCTTATGAATTTTAAGTAAATGTATTATTTTTTTAAGTAAGGGAGAGAGAAAGTCTGTGCACTGCACCGTAGCATAATTTTTTTTAAATTTGGCTCAAAGCAAGCCAATATTTTGAGAATATTTAATCTAAAGTTAATATTGTCAAATCCCAGAAGTTATCATGCGTGACATTTTAAAGGGCAATAAAAGGACTTACCTAGGTTTATACGCCCCTACTGAAATGATCCCACCCTAAGGCACGTTTACTATAATTTCTATTTTAAAAAAATCACAATAGGTTCGAACAAAATTTGTTAGGTCTATACCTAAAGTATTGTTTCATTGTATTATTTCCTTAAACACATTTAGTTTGTGTGATCCAAATAACTCGGACCAAGGTTGGCCAAGGTAGTCTAGTTCTCTTAGTGGCAGCCACACGCACTTACCACGCTCTACACTACTACACTTACTAAAGGTTGGCCAAGGTAGTCTAGTTCTCTTAGTGGCAGCCACACGCACTTACCACGCTCTACACTACTACACTTACAAAGGTTGGCACGGTACTAGTTAAGTGTCACACTCTAAGCCAAAAGAACAAAATTGGGATTGTTAAAATTATATATTTACTGGATATTTAAACATTTAAGAAAACAATCAATTTATTTTAGAACCTTATTTTACTAGCCGTTTGGACTTTCACATATGTACTAATAACACTACCGGTTCAAGGAGTGAGAAAGGTTATAATTATAGGAAGTGTACCTGCAATTGTTTGGAAGGAAAGTGGAAAACATTTTTTGGAGAAACCACCCTTATTACACCCGATCAAGATTCAAATATAGATCTCCCTATCATCGGTAGTCTAGACTACTGCGAGCGTAGCTCCTTAGGCCATGCGGCCATCGGATTGGGTCATCAATCAATTAATACATTTATTTTGATCACACTTAATAGGGTTACACCTGAAACAGACTGTTCCATAATTTATTTGCATGCCTTCATCAAGAAACTGCAAATAATTATATTTGGCTTATTAAACGATATTAGATACTCTTTGTAGACCCTAACAGCATATCAAATATATTATATAGGGATATTTAAAAAGTAAGGAATAAAGAATTAGATTTTAAACGAAAGTGTCTCATTCCATTCTGGTCTAGGTAGGTGTCGTCCTGTATATTTACACTTGTCTCCGAGCTCAAACTTGTGTGATTATCTCGGAAACGGGGAAAGCTAGATAGTTTCTCCAAGACACCTTTTTTGTTAATTTTTATTCCATGTTTTGTAGTCTTAAGTTAAAATTGGTAATACTTACTCTGACATTTTATTGCAGAAAAAAGTCTTACAACCCTCCCTTTATTACATAATGGGGGTGGGTAACGGTAACAGAACATTTAATTTATTAATGATCACGGTTTCAATAAGTAGTATACAAATATTCGTTGTAATACCCTAAGCAGTTTTAATAATATTTCACACAACAGTCGTTTTTAGCTCTATCTTTAGGGGTGTATACCGCCCTTATTACTCAAGATGGACCCTAGGCTGCTGATGTGAATTATTTTATTTTCACCCAAGGAATAGCCTGCGAAAGTTTGATGCAATGTTTTAGATACACGTTGTAGTTTAGCGCCACACTTGAGGCATATTAGGTCTGACTGGCTATGTCTCCATAGCTTGCACACACCAAACTACTTCAATTGTTTAGTTGTGTAATTTCCAGAATGTATTGTACATAATAAACAAATATAATGTGAAAATAAAACGGTCAACTTAGAGCATTCATGTTCCTTATTATAAATATGTAATTGATAGATACAATTCTATTCTAGTTTGAAGTACTAATTTCAATTTTCATCTATTCGTCCTAGTAACTCAACGATAAAGAAATAATACCAATAAAAATAAACTATAATATCCTGAAAATTGAAAAATGACACCTGGACACGGGAATTGAACCCGGGACCTCTGGCTTAGACCTCTGGGTTCGATTCCCGTGTCCAGGTGTCATTTTTCAATTTTCAGGATATGATATCTAGATGGAGTAATTTCCCACTAATAAGCACTAATAAGCTGGCTATTAATTCTTAAAAATAAACTAGATTGATAGAAATTTAAGTGAACATACGTCAGAATGGGGGGTGTGGAAGAATCAAGTTTATATTCTTTGAAGGAATGTTAGCAAATTATAGCTACGTAAAAAAAATTAATAATTGTAAGTTGCGTTGCTTCTTACGCCAAATTATAACCAAGCCATTTGTTAAATTTTACCCGTGTGGTGCTATGTATAGGGTAGGACACACACACACAAACACACACACACACCTATTTTACGGAAGCAGGCCACGTTTTTCATAACACGTAAACACTTTTAAAAGATACGGCCATATATGGCGTAATTACAAGATACGCTTCCTCAACTAAACTTTCTACCTGGCTCATTTGCAAACTTGCTAGTAATTATTAATGAAAAGCGTGGATACTATTATTAGTTTCCACGTTCGGAAACAAAAAAAAAAATTGTGAAGGAGGATGTTAAGAAAAAAAACCCAGATGCTGGGTTGGATTTATTGTCTTGTGTGTTAAAAGTAGCTGCTATGTATTAACTCATGCGCATGCGCTGAATACATTTGTAATTTCCGATGAGACTACATTTAGGCACACACCTTTCAATTTGCGAGAGCACGCGATCGTGATTTGATGAGATGTTACGATATAAATAACAAGGGAGGAATATAGTTAAATTATTTCAGCGTGCGAGCAAAAATATTGCATGATGAAGTTTTAATCGGCATACATAAGGCATCGTGAAGCAGTAAGTTCAACGGGTATATATATATATATATATATAAATATAAATTTAGAACCGCGTCTTACTACCCGTTTGGTTTGAACGCTTCAGTACTAATCAAGCTAATGAATTAGAAATGATTAAGGTTTAATCTATAAGAAATGTATCCAAATTTGAATGGTGGGAAAGGGTAAAACCATTTTGGAAAACCTCCACCAGTACACCCAACCAGGATTTTAACTCCAATATTCCGGTCATCAACAGTTTAGTCTGGCACGAGAATGATGCCTTAGAACATGTGGCCACTGAAGCAGGTATAAAAGTTATTAACTGTATTCAAATTCTAAAGAGATTGAGTTCTGAAGATGTACTATCAATGTTGACAACTGTGAGCTATATTTAGTGAATATTTGTCAATTTTTTGTACTTTAATTGCTTTTTCGAAACATTTTACAAGAGTAAACCTAATACAATCTTAGTATATTATATTATCAAATTAATCCTATCTTACTAATATATAAAAATGAAAGGTTGTCTGTGTGTTTGTCTGTTTGTTGCTCAATCACGCCCAAACCAATGCACAAGTTGTGCTGAAATTTCGCATGGATATAACTTGGACATGTTTAGGTTATATTACTTATATTAAAACCCTATAAAATTGATGTTTTTTAATATATCCTCTCTAAAACCACGAGATAAATCATTGTATTGTCTTATTAACTGTAGAACTCATTTATTTCTGTGTTACTTGATCGTCAAAACAACTCCAAATCCAAAGAGTAATAATTAGACTTCAAAATACATTTTGATATTAAAACCAAAGAGAAACTATATTTAGCGTCTGTTGTTTTGTATTCACATTGGAAGGCAACGTGTTTTTTTAGCACCTCGTCTAACTAGCCATTCGGATAATACGCTTATGTACGCTAATGGTTCTAGGTATGATGAAGGTTATATGTATAGGAAGTGAACCCGAATTTGCTTGGAGTGAGAGTGAAAAAAACAATTTGGGAAAAACCACCCTCAGCACACCCGACCGAGATTCGAACCTCGATCTCCCCTTCATAGGCAGTCTAGTAGTCAAATAAATGGTAATGACGTTACAATAGTTAACAAAATGCTAGCTCGCATCGGTGCCACTGGTAGAGATGTTGGGGTCTGAATCCCAACCAGGTGTTAAAAGATTTTATTTTCCTAAATTATTTTCTATTTTCCATCCACACCAATGAGAGTTTTCTATAAATCCTTCTCCTTCCTACCCAATTAGTCTAAATATGTCCCACTACTTAGCTCAGTTGGTAGCGTGTCTACCTATCTAAGAGCCTCAGGTTCGATTCCCTGCATGTCCTAAAAATGTATCATTGGCTAAATGTGGGTTTACCCTCGCACGGGACTGTGTCTGTGCTAAATTTAAGGTATAGTTTGATTTTAATAGGAAGTGATTTATTTGAGAGCTGGATGTACATATATACATACACACAGACACGCTTTGGTGGTTTAATGGTCTAAGAAGTCACTCTCGCAATAGCCTGAATTTCCAATAACAGGGAGAGATCGGGGTTCACATTACTGTCAGATGTACTAGGGTGGTTTTCTCTAAACGATTTTTCACTTTCCCTCCACGCAAATTCTGGTATATATATTCTCAAATCTACCTTCCAGATTCATACCACCTTAGCGTAATTAATATAATGCTTATAGCCCGAACGGGTAGTAAGACAATATGAAAAAACCTAGCTGGTGGTAATTTTTAACCAGTGGTGGCTCGTTGCCATCTAATATTATGGCAACACTGTACAAGTAAATTGCGTCCTAATTAGTATCAAATCTTACCTTTAATTAGATACTGTATACTACCACCACTATGCTAGTTACTGTACACTATTTGATAATTAGATACTGTATACTACCACCACTATGCTAATTACTGTACACTATTTGGTAATTAGATACTGTATACTACCACCACTATGCTAGTTACTGTACACTATTTGGTAACTAGATACTGTATACTACCACCACTATGCTAGTTACTGTACACTATTTGGTAACTAGATACTGTATACTACCACCACTATGCTAGCTACTGTACACTATTTGGTAACTAGATACTGTATACTACCACCACTATGCTAATTACTGTACACTATTTGGTAACTAGATACTGTATACTACCATCCACTATGCTAGTTACTGTACACTATTTGGTAACTAGATACTGTATACTACCACCACTATGCTAGTTACTGTACACTATTTGGTAATTAGATACTGTATACTCTTACCACTATGCTAGTTACTGTACACTATTTGGTCAGGACCACACGCCGACACAAATTAGATATCTCACCTTTCACCGCACATTTTTCGTAAATAAATACGATTTTGCTGACAAATTAACGTTTATTTTACGCGTAATGATTTGCTTATGGACAGTTTGAAATTTGATTATTGGTTACAATGGATCTATGTACTCATATTTATTCACACCCACACTGTTGATCACACGGTATAAAGCACCAGGCTCACGCTTTTTTAGGTTTACCGAGGGTGAGCTGTTAGTATCTCGAACGGGTGGACTGGAGCTTATTTTCCAAATGTTACATTTCACTTTTGTTTTCCCACCTCGTCCCCACGCTAATACCCCTATGTTATTAAGTCGCTAATAACCTTAGTTTTGCATATGGTAAATAAATGTATAGTATATTTACACGGGTACGCTGTCCCTTGGTACCTTTTCCCTCTGATATTCCTCACCGTGGCAGACAATAAATAGCCTACACATACTTGACGCAGGTACCGACAGATGGCGTGTAGGTGTACTTTGCTAACAAATTAAACGATCAAGCGAACCTATAGTTGGATTGCCCTGTAAGAATTTTCCGGTTGCCTTAAAAATAAATTGTGTGACTCAACCGTTCATACAGTCCTATTTAGATATAAAGAAAAAATTTTAACAGAAGAGTTAATAAAACTATTCTCATTTTGTCNTGGGGTAAAGGCTCACATCAAGACCCTCTGTGCGTAGGTTCAACACCAGCCGGGGTCAACGGGTATTCCGTAATCAGTATTAATCCGTAACACAGATTCCTAGGAAAGAGAAGCCGGTCCCATGTCGATTGTGGCATGAAATAGAACCCTGTAAGGAATGTGAAGATACCTTTCTCGACCAGATTGATGGGCCCTTTAGCTCTCGCTCATAGAAATTCTCGTGTACTGATATAACCACTCGGTTCTGAAAGTGCACGTAAAATACTATAAATAGAATATCATATACCTCAATTAAATAAAAATAGATAAACAATTTTTTAGAAGTATTTATACATACAATGTTCTGCTCAGCAGCTGTAACTTTTCAGAGATGATATCAATACCGATGCAATATAATTAGCTGTTGAAAGCAACAACATATGTTCATACTTTCTAAAAGTTTCTTCCTACCTCGACGGGCCTAAAAACCTCAGTAATAATAATAATTAATAATAATAATAATAATAATAATCTTCCTATTAGGATTCTACCATACTTTCTCTTATAGCTATTAATTTTTGAAATTATTAATTAAAAAAAATTAGTCATCTGTAAAATACCCTCTTGTAAAAACAGGACCGCTGGAGAACATGTGACTTTGCGTATGAGCAGATGATCGTATAAATGTTCGTAGCTTTTCACCCGGTTACATAAAGTCTGGTTTTCATAGAAACACCATCTGACATAGTGGCGGGAAACAAAACTACCATTATTTAATTTCTCATTCCGTTCTATTAATAATCTGAAGAAAAATTATTAATTTATCCATATGGGAATATTATTTGAAGCTTTTGATAACTTTATTAATTAACTTTATAACTTATATAACAAATAGGATATATTTCTAGAATGCAAGTCTTTAGTGACTTTCAATTAATGTTTGTGCTCGAAAGTAGTCTTTATTATATGTACTTAGTCTATGGAATTAGAAACTCGAAAGTTCATTGCCTCACTTACAAAGATCCTACATTCATCCCTATCTTGAGCTAGTTCTATCCAGTCCACCTCATTACACCCTTATCACTATCTTGAGCTAGTTCTATCCAGTCCCCCTCATTACACCCTTTTCCTATCTTAAACTAGTTCTATCCAGTCCCCCTCATTACACCCTTTTTACTATCTTGAGCTAGTTCTATCCAGTCCACCTCATTACACCCTATCCCTATCTTGAGCTAATTCTATCCAGTCTACCTCATTACACCATATCACTATCTTGAGTTAGTTTTATCCAGTCCACCTCATTAAACATTATCTCTTTCAGGTCCATTATAATTATGTCCTCTCATCTGTGTCTAGGTCTTCCCATTGGGTTTAGACAGTCAGTACCCTGAGATCTGTTCTAGATTCTCCCAATTACACTGCATGTCCTGCCCAATATAATCTACGAGACTTAATAATTCATAATTATTGTTCTAACAATATCTTGTCATGAGGTTGTACGTAACATAACACAATTTTAAATTTATATTTGGATTTTATGTTGGCATTTATCCTTGGTGATCAAGTTAAAGAGAAAACCAATATTTTTTCTTCACTATTACATTATATTAATAGAGAAACCACTTCTTCCATTGTTTAAGATGTCAGCCTCACCATATAAGTCAAAATTTAGGTAAATACCCTTGAGGTGGTTCAACGATTAATTATAATTTTAAATTTAAATCACTTTGTATGATCTATCTCACATAACAATTTTTGAGATTCTGACATCTTGAAACGGATCACCAGATCACATAGCGATATATGTCAGTTGTTCCATCTTTGTTCAAAAAACGTCCCTGCCAGATTTCGTTAATTGTGGTCAACGAATTTGGAAGTAATGGCGGAACAGACGAAATGACAAACGTTGGAGTTAAACAGAATCTCATACTATTTAGTCAACTATTGTTTATTTTAGCGTTAATTTCGCTATTAGTTTTAGCGATGAGGAAGGCCATATTTATAGGAAGTGTACCCACATTTGCGTGGAGGGAAAGTGGAAAAACATTTCTGAATAAACTTCCCTTAGTACACCTGACCGAGATTCAAACCTTGATCTCCCTATCATCGACAGTCTAGTCTATTGCGAGAGTGATGCCTTAGACCATTCTGCCACCGAAACGATCTATTCTTTCTATTACTACTAATTTAGGCACTAATGATAATGATGATAATTCAGAGGAAATGTTTCATCATTAGTTTGGAGAGGAGATGGGAAAAGCCACAGTGATAAAATAAAATGTTAAAAACCAACTCTAAGAGTACCCAGCCTAGATTCGATCCTATAACTCTCCACCAATGATAATCAAGTCTCTTTCTAGAGTAATGACGTAGACCGTATGACCATCATTGTAAGTATACCTACCATTCGATTCTAATAAAAACCCTCAAGTCGTTCGACTCGACCTAAACACGGCTCCAGACAGATAATTAGATCGTGTGGAAACCACTGAAGTGACGTCTAAGATTGAACACAGAATGACCCTCCTCATAAATAAATTATCTGTGTGTTTTCACCATCAGTTTACTTTAAAAAACCTCTTACCACTTTGGGCTCGTAACAAGCCGCCTGTTTAGCGGAGTGTGGAGAATAAACCTGGAGGTGTAATTGCAACAAAGTATTTAACGTCGCATCGACCCTCTCAGATTCTGGACCAACTTTTTTTATTCATTCAAAGTTTTTTCCGATATAAATTCATTTCCACTGCTTGTTAGTATCTGTGAATTTCGAAATAACCTTCGGATGGCCTTGATACAAAAAACATAGGGACGCTTATAGTTTTTAACTCACGTTGATGGAACATTTTTTTAACTAATGATTTAAACACCAACATTATTAATTACATAATATTATTTATAGTTATCGGAAGGATACCTTAAAGGGAAATGCACCTGCATTGGCTTGGAATTGGAATTGAAAATACACAGTGATAAATTGTATGGGAAAATATATCTTAATGCACTCAGCTGAGATTAGATCTTCTGACATCCCAGAAATAGCGAGTAATGAGTGATAGTGGGCAGTGAGTGATATTGGCAGTGAGTGATAGTGGGCAGTGAGTGATAGTGAGTAGTGAGTGATAGTGAGCAGTGAGTGATAGAGATTAGTGAGTGATAGTGAGTAGTGAGTGATAGTTAGCAGTGAGTGATAGTGAGCAGTACGTAATAGAGAGCAGTGAGTGATGGTGAGCATTGAGTGATAGTGAGCAATGAGTGATAGTGAGCAATGAGTGATAGTGAGCAGTGAGTGATGGTGAGCAGTGAGTGATAGTGAGCCATGAGTGATAGTGAGCAATGAGTGATGGTGAGCAGTGAGTGATGGTGAGCAGTGAGTGATAGTGAGCAGTGAGTGATAGTAGGCAATGAGTGATAGTGAGCAGTGAGTGATGGTGAGCAGTGAGTGATAGTGAGCAGTGAGTGATAGTGAGCAATGAGTGATAGTGAGCAGTGAGTGATGGTGAGCAGTGAGTGATAGTGAGCAGTACGTAATAGAGAGCAGTGAGTGATGGTAAGCAGTGAGTGATAGTGAGCAGTACGTAATAGAGAGCAGTGAGTGTGATAGTGAGCAGTGAATGATAGTGAGGCTCTGCTAGAGTTAATCCACTATGTAAGTTGTGTGCTGATCAAATCACTTATTTTGGACTGTGCAATGTGCGTGTTTAACACTCCTAATAATACGGATAGTATTAATAATATTTATTCTCTGATACAGTCAACTAAAAGATGTTAACAACTTGAACAAAGAGATAAGCATGAGAAGTTCATGTTGAGGAAGATGATCCCACATTAACGTGGAGGACAGTTGAATCACAGTAGAATTTATTATTTGATGTTCGCCTCCAATGTTTTATACCAGGACTCAAACCCCGTTATCCTCATCAAAAGTGACAAAAGTGCAACCTTCAGGAAACTATCATTAATTTTAAAGTTGAAATCTAATTCAAAATAATCCTCGGGGGAGACTTATAAAAACCTTTGCTAGAAAATTTTAGCCCAATCGCTAAAATGGTTTCGGCTCTAGTTGAGATAAAGATAGAAAGATAGACAAACAGACAGACGGAATCACGAAAACCACCTTTTCGGTTTCAGAGGGTCATGAAACGTCAACTAAATTTCGATTTTATTGACGGTTACAACATTTATATCTTTTAAGGGTCTAGATAAGAGTAAAAAGGAACCTATTGCATCTTTGTTGTGGTATCTTATCTCTTTATAATACATTGTGATATCTTGGGGAAGCTTTCTTGCCAAAACACTTTATATTTTTCATACTCTTAGTTTATTAATGTGAAAAATAAGTAATTATATTAATTAAATAGTTGCACAATTGCTACAATAGGCTTAAGTCTAAGACTTACTAAAGTTCAATAAACATGATGAACTAGTTACAATACAAATAATAAGTGATAAAATAACCTTATCATTGTTCTTATTATTCTATAAATCAACCCTTTTAAAAATAATCTACAAAAAGTTCAAGTGTGCTTTTAATTTATAATTTATTACTATAAGCTTTGATTACTAGTAGTAGAAGAATAGCGTGGTTTGGCCATGTCCAAAGAAGAGGAGATAGTTTGATAAAGGATTTAAGTTAAGGAAGACCTGAAGGTAAACGACCAGTGGGCAGACCAAGAAACAGATGGAGAGATGACGTAAGGAAGGACGAGTAACAGGCAGGGGTGGGAGAGGCAAGGACGAGTAACAGGCAGGGTGGAAGAGGCAAGGACGAGTAACAGGCAGGGGTGGGAGAGGCAAGGACGAGTAACAGGCAGGGTGGAAGAGGCAAGGACGAGTAACAGGCAGGGGTGG
>CABFWO010003222.1:25924-44067 GCA_902155825.1 Timema genevievae | reverse complement strand
TTAGGAATTGGGAGGGTTGAATTTAGAGGAAGTGAACCCGCAATTGCGTGGAGGGAGAGTGGAAAACCATTTAGGAAAACCCACCCCCAGTTCACCCGACCGAGATTTGAACCTCGATCTCCCCGTCCTCGGCGGTCGAGCTCAACACGACTAGCGCATTAGCCAACTACGCCACCGAGGCGGGTAGGGGGAAGATAACAATTTCCATTTAACGCGTAGGGATTTGAGCTTCTGCATCCCGGGTCATAGCTTATATAACACCCACTGTGATACCAGTTTATTAGAGTAATGAGGTTCAGAAATATAATTAGGTGGACACAATGTTATATCCTAATACGTGGCACCCTTTCAGCTATACTGCGCGAGATATATGTACCTGTTCTTTGCGTCTGGGTCGCAGTGAGGATTTCACAGTTCTGGTTTCGATAGATTGGATGGGTTGATATTTATCTGGTGGAAGAATCAGGAAGTTTCCACCATGATGGGGAAAAGGGGGAAGGGCCACTTGGATCCTAATGAGGGCATAGACCCAACTCTCCGCATTACAGTTTGCTTTTATGAGACTCCAAACTTCATCTACTCCCCATTAGCAGCTCTGTACAATCGCCTTACAGAGACAGTCTTAAGGAACTGACAGTTATCGGAAGGCCCTCGTAGAAGCTGCTGCACGGACTTCTTAAAATAGGACTAGCAATCTACTGGAGAGCCGTTTAGCAGACATCTTAAGAGGGGACTAACAGATACTAGAGAAAAGAGGATGTACTTCTAAATGTTCCTTCAGTTTTGACCTGTACGTTTATGTTGACATATGTAGGAATAATCTGTCCTCTTAGATGTTCCTTCAGGTTTGACCTGTACGTTTATGTTAATACAGGGAGGGATTGTCTTCCTTCGTATTTTACTAGGTTATTCCTGTATCTTCACGTTAATACGTAATAATATATATAACATTTTATATGAAGTGTTAAAGATAAAAAGTGCTATATGAAGACATATTTCTCTAAAACTCCTTTGTTATAAAACTTAAAAAAAACTAGTTTTATTATTATTATTGTTATCATGACATTATAAAGATAGTAACAATGGATAGTAAAATAATTATTATTGTGAAATGAAATGTGAAGCTTTTTTTTTTGTGACCACGCACGTATACGAAAAGTAAGAAGTTAAATTCCCAAAATAAAGTTAATGTGATAGATGGTAAAGAAACGGGTGTTAACATTATTTTGAGTTATAGGCTTTGTCCTGCACTTTCAAGAAAGTTGTGTTTCAAGCTATGAGTATATATTACGTTTTCATAGTTTTTACAGTACAATGCTGCCATCGAGAAGGAAGATAGTAGAGGGAATTTTTTTATATGGCCCATGTCTTACTACACATTCGGCTGTGTAAATATTTTCAACAATAGGTTAGGAATGAGCAAGGTGGATTTTTGAAAGTAATTGTTCTCGAATGTGTTTATAGATAAAGACAAGACTAAGACTTTACTTAGTCCATGCGGGTCACCTGTACAGGTGGGGACGATATTATCTACAGGGTGATCGAGATGCATCCTTAGGGCCTTACATGTATTACGTAACATAATTTTATGCCTTTTAGACCCCCCTTTTCCCCATTTCACCCTTCGTAGCGCTTTGGCAACCCCCCCTCCCCCCTTACTTTAAGTAACTTTTCCAGTTTCAACTATAAAAAAACACCTTCTACTAATGTAATTTCCAAATGATCTTTTTTTTTTGAGTAGACTAGTTATTTTCACATCAGATCTTGTAAATTTAAAATAAATAGGATTTTGAATAAAGGATGCAATTTCTAGTCAAACAGAGTTTTATTGTATTTACTAAAAATACGATTTTAAAAGTGTGAAAAAGCTTAAATTTACACATGAATAGATCATTTTTTAAATATTTTCCAAACAAATTTGTTGCAACCATCCTATGTATTATTTCTGTTGTCAACATCCCTGTTTCTCAACTAATACAAAGCCTACAGCGACGAATAAGGTATCAGTGGATAGGATTTCTTACCGACTTTTGATATAGCATACTCACTCTACGTTAAAACACATTGTTTGCTTAAAATTTTAGTTAAAAGGAAAATCTAAAAATATTTGTGTATCAATTACCAAAAATAAACTCTCGTTACTATTTTGTGTATACACTTCGCTGAGTATTTAATTTCAACAACCCAACAAAAGACTAAATATATGTGGGTTTTTTGGGGGTTGGGGGGGGGGGAGGTTGAGTGTGCGAGAGTTTTGCAAGGGTTTACTGGTTCATTTATATTTGTGATTAGAGGTATTTCCTCTGAAATGGTCATGTCAAATCAGTGGCTTCATTTACCTCAACTTGTTCTTCGGAAAGCCATTGTATATCTTTGTCCTCAGACGTAGCTTCTTGTGTCTAAGACAGAACTTCAGTCTTAATTAATTGAATTTAATTTGATAGATTTAAACAACTACGTAATACATCTATGCGTATAGCCCCCTTCCATTGTATTTATTCAAATGAGAGTGTGAGGTGGATATTGAGTTGCTTCCTACGACAACTAGTCTGAAGGGAGGGAGGAATAACTTACCAAGCTTTGTCCAGCCATATCTTCACTATCCATCTCTACTAATAAGAACATAAATATCAGTCAGCTGTTTACAGCAATAAAATGACAAACCTTGCCATCAACATTCAATCTATATTTGAATTAGGTCTGATGTTAGCTTGCTACCAGTTTTAGTGAGAAAGGCAGAGTAATGAAAATAGTGAATGCTTTTAAATTTAGTGAGCATAGATTTTTAGATAATGGAGCTATAAGGTTAGGCTAGGCCAGGTTTGGTTTGTTCTTAGACAGCAACCCTTCACTCTTTCGGACATGACTCAAATGGCAGAAACATTAAATCTGTAGCCTCTTTGGAACGCAACTCGCTTAAGGCGATGAGACTTGTGACGTAGCTCAATACCAATAATTTGCTTAATTTCAGAGACGAAATAAAACCATAAATATTAGAATTGAATACTAAGAAGGGTAAGTTATCATTTGAAAACAAATTGTTTTCCCTAGAAACGTGGAAAATTATACTTGATCCCTCTATTTATTGTCTAACAGTTTTACCCAATCATTTCTATTTAATGTCATAATTTAAAATCTGTCGACCCTATGATATCTTACTAAGCCTTTTATTGTTAAATAAACTTAGATATTTCGAAAGTATTTATTAAAAACTGTGGAATTCATGTACCAAGTAGAGATAGGTGGCGTAGTTTTGTAAAAGTGGTAGTGAAGTTTTGAGTTCCCAATGCCACAGAATAGGTAAGTAAGAACCCTTGAATAAACTTAGATATTTAGGGAATATTTAATAACTGCAAAATCTATGTTATCTAAAATAAACTCTTAAGCTTTTTTCCCTTAGTTGGTCTTATAAATCTCGAGAATAAGAAAGGTTGCATGCCTGTATACTAAATTACTGTGATCAATTACTATCTTTCAATCTGGATGATAAAAGCGGGGATGTCTTAGTAGATGCAAGTGTTATCTGCCTGTATTAAGTATGTAATTCACACCTGCGCTCGGGGCAGGCGTGTTATTTTCCCTACTAGAACACCTGCAGTTTTAGACTCCAACCATTGACTGGCGTTTTAAATGATTACTTTCAGCAGCCACTCTCCAAGCAGAGTACAAAGATAAGCTGCCAGATCTTAAGGAACACTTCCGTTGGAAGGCTCTCCTTCATTCCTAAGTTAGAGGGTGAGAATTTAAGTCGGTTCTGCCCTGGCTTAAAGAGCATTAATATGATTGGATTTTTGCCTTTGAAAAAGTATCTGATTTCAGTGGTGGGGGAAACCGGTCTCTAAATCCTCCTCCTGAATGAATGTGCCTCCCTGAAGATAGATTTATTTCACTCCTCTCTGATATTCTAGAATATGAAACTTAAAGATCGTCTTGCCTTTTAAAAATAAGAAATTTTCAAACTTATTTAAAACTTGTAAATTTATATAAAATATATAATAGGTGTAGGTGTTGTTAGGGACAGATTATGACCGTTTCCCAAGTAATTTCACTTTGATTTATATATACAGTATTTATCTCCAATAGAATACATATAATAAATGTCCTCCTTCAAGGTGGCTTACACCCTCCACTTCCTGCGTACTTGGGGCGGCCGCCTCTGTAAGCGAGAATTGCCGCGCAACCGTTCAGATCCAACGCAACATTTAATTCTACGACGAGTTATTTCAAAATATGGCTCACGCCAAAATAAAATCTAAAGATTCCAACAGGGTCACCTTAAAATAATCAATACCTCTAATTAAAAAAAATATATTTACTTACTAAATACTAAAAAGCCTATCTTCTTTTTTAAGTTTTAACTTTCCTTTAAAAACTAATGAATTAATATAATAGTTGTTTAGCCCTTCTGATTCACTGGAGATAGGCCACATTTGTCACATCTGTAACCCTCAGCACTGTCCCAGCCACTGCAATCAACATGGCGTCCATTTGGAGCACAAATCACATAGGCACAATAATTCATCGTTTATACCAAATTCTTCACAAACAGAGCACAATTCATTTTAAGAGGACTTTAAATGTGGACAGATAAAGTTCATCGTCATCACAAATTTCATCTTTATTTAAACTTTCCTCCTCAGAGGAGCTTTCGAATGTGATATTCCTTAGAATTTTTCTTAATAGGGTTTTTAATTCTACTAGATTCAACAGTGCGATTTTTCATTTTATTTTCAGCTCTCTTCGTATTTTGTTCTTCTCTTCTTTTTCTTTTCTTCCCTTTAATTTTGGCATCTGTACAGAATAAAATGGAGGTTTCCATGAGTAAAGCTAAAGTGGTAATTAAAAAAAATATATATATATATCTACAAATATATAATTTATTCCATAGTAATTGTTATTTCAGTGTAAATGTATTTAAATCAATTGAAGGGTAATGCCGATGATTTTGGTAAGATGATCGGCACTAGCCGCAAGGCGTGACCGTTATTACCCGACGCACACTCGTCAAACAAAAATGGTGGTAAAAACAAATTGGCTATATTTTAATGAATCTCGTAAACGAATTATGCACCAATAGATATTATTAAGTAGAGTAGTGGTAAAACATATTAATGTTAAATTAAAAAGACACTTACTGTTAATATTGTGTAAGCACAACAAAAGTGTGACGATAAAATCTTAATTATTCCACTAACGTCCAAACAAAAAAGTGTTTCCCCTCTAACTGTAAAAAGGCATCGTTACAATATGTATCGCTAATGAACAGCAATAATCAGAGTCTCGTTCATGTGAAATCCATCAAGTAAAAAGCTGATCGGTATTCACTGACTCTTCCTACAAGTTGGTTAAACATGGTATCTGAATATGTAGAAATCACTTTGGACTAGCTCCACTAGCAACTGTGGTACGTCTAAACATCCACAACTCTCATTTTTCTTTAGATCCAAAACACACTGTTGTATAGCCAATAAAATATAGGGTATTCCCCTAAGACTACTAGTTTTGACATCGCTCTATGTTATGATACGTGCAAAAAAATTACAGTTGTTTAAAAATACGACCTAGTCTGAACACTCGACTGCTGAGTCAGGAGAGTTGAAAGTGTCAGTTCTCTAAGCTCATGTCATACTTGCCTGCTATAGATTGACTAAGGATGCAAGCTATGACATTAATATATGTTTCATAATTTTCAAAAACAAGCAAAACAACAGATTTCAATCATACATCTTGGACGAATCAAGCTTCTTTACAGATTACCATTAGTACAATTTTATTATCAAACATATTCAATGATAATATTTGTTTATTTCCAACCAAATTACTTAAGATTATGAAACACATTTAGCGTTTTTGTTAATGATTAGGTATAAATTCACTACTCATGAACTTTGGAATAAATATTTTGACATTTCAATTCACATCTATTAAAAATGAGCGCTCATTAATTTAAAGAGAAAACATACGTAAGTGGGCACGCAGACTTAGGCATAAACCTCACCTGATAGGTATGTTTTTACTTTGATAAAGCAATTTGGGTTTGAATTCCAATTGGATGGCCTTAGGAATATTTTCCTAAATATATCTCAACAGTACCTGCAAGAAAATGTGAGTTTATTTTCACTAAAGTCTTTATTACTCATACCTAATTCATAAGAATATATGAAGTATTATTATTATTATTAGCACCGCGTCTTACTACCCGTTCGGGTTATACGCACTTACGCTAATGTGTAATGATAGGGTGATTGTGAGATGAAAATGGAGGACCTACAGTTTAACGTGGAATCCGAACAACGGTGGAGGCCTGGCATTCCTCACATTCACAAGTTGTGATTAATACACATCTTGTCAGAGGTGAAGGAAGGGTTTGGCAATATATGAAGTAACCTGAACGTGTAGTAAGACGTGGTGCACTAAATAAGCAGACACGGACCTATTCAAGATATCTACCGGATGTGTTGGCTAAATGTTCTTAGCTGTTAGACTCACATAAAGCATTACACCTGGTCAATGTTCGATTACTTATTGATCATATTCCTTTGAGTGGGGGAGTGGGCGGGGCCTTCAACAAATGATTCTCACTGTCGTTTCCCCATCTTATTTCCCTCCAAATGCGGGTATATTTACTCAAAGTTTCCCTCCTCGTCCTTACACCTTTATATTATAAACATACAGAGGGAAAAACCAACTTAATAACATAACTAAGACATAACTTAATATTTCTTTATCTTCGTGTTCTCGTATTGTAGTTTACATATTCCCATCAAATAACACTTATGTAAATATGAAGATGGTAGATAAGATAGAGTGTTATTTTAACAAACGTGTTGAAATATTTTACATAATTGTTATACCGCGTGTTGAGAATGAAAAGATAATACCTACTATATAACTTTAGATTTATTTTGATAGTCAGAGCCAAAGGGTACAATATGTTTTACCATCAAGTTGATTGTAATATCTTTATTTGATAAATATTCTCACTTATATTACTACACATATATTTTTAATATTATTATTCACCTTTAAAACACGTGCTTTGAATGAAGTATTTAAAACACGAGCCTTTCGATTAACGTGCTATTCTTATATCAACTGAGATTTCCATAGATTCGTTCAAATTCTAGACAAATTGTCCATAAAACATTCCTAAGATTCTAGACACGAGTAGATAAAGCATGGGATTGATCAAACCCCCAGTAATATTTAGTAGTATATTTTACTGTGAACATCCCACCGTTAGAACAAAAATATATTACCAAACATTACTTTTAAGGTAATTGTTCCAAAAACCTTGATAGTGCAAATTTTTCAAAATTATTATTTAAGAATATAACTTTCTAAATAAGCTGTTATATACAAATCCACAGTTATGTTAAAGCTAGAAAAACAATAATTGGTTGTTTAATAAACATATAAAATCCTAGAACCTTTTTTAAACCAAGTTTATAACATATTTATATTGTGATGATGATAGTATATACATTAAATTTCCAAATAAAAAATGTAATACCACTGAAGTTATAAAAATAGCTACGTCATGTAAAATTCACGAAAGTGAATATCAGATAGGGCTCCCCCAGCACAATTATTTTTGAACATAGAATGTATGAATATTTTAACCACCTTGATTTAAGATGCTGAGAACTAAATGGAGCAAGTAAATAGAGATATCGTGACTAAAAGGTTGGGGTCAAAAGAGATGAATCTAACTGGACTATTTTAAATACAAATGATTGGCGTTCTAAAATTCAAGATAAAAAGAGTACTTTGCCACGCATACATTCTGACCATCAAAATGAAGTACTTTGACATAGATACTTTATCATCAAAAAATATGTATACATCTTAAGCGGAGTAAAACTATTCGAAAATAACCCAAACCTAATGTTTTTAATTATGTTGTTTTTAGATACGATGTGTTTTGTATTTTAAAGATCTGATTGAATAGTTCCTGAGTCTACTAACATGGAAACCGTGACAATAAAGATAGTGGTCTAGAAACAAACAACTTGAAAATATTGTGATTATTCGTCTAATGTTGATTCTTATTGAAAATATCTATATCTAAATGGTTTTAATTCGTGTAGCTATTTAATTTATTTAATTACTAATCCTATTTTTATAAAAAATATCAGGTCATGCATTGATTACATGGCCAGATGGATGGTAGGGCATTGAATTAAATTCCAGCTCAGCTCGGTGATTAATCTGTTAGGAAAGATGACTTTAGGTCAAGATAAGGACTAAAATAATATAATGTAGTTACCCGCATTGGTGGTTGCGTGGACTAGATGTCAGGTTCACATAGTTTGGCTTGCCAGCGATGGGGAAGTTGGGGTTCATGTCCCAGCTAATTGTGATTTCCTAATTTCCTAAATGACTTCCCACGTTCCTCACATGCAAGTTCCAGCAAATTTAATCGACATTTTATCTTCCTCATTCTGATACAATTAGCTTAAATGTGAACTACCCAGGTGGATGGTAGGAATCGGTAGAAATAAGTTTTTTTTTGCTTCACCCTATCAGGGGTAATCCATAAACCACCTAAAGCTCATTAGAGGTTTGAATGAGGGTAAGGGGGGGACTCTAATGTATTTAACATGGTGCTACATGGGGGAGGGGGTACATCACAGTGCTATTATTATTATTATTATTATTATTATTATTACTATAAAGTGTTTTGTTTTAAGACAGGTCTATTCCTTTTGTCAGTGAACTTATTATTACTCCAATGTGCCTTGTCCTCTGCCTCTTCCTTCAGCTCCCAGAATTTTCTTCTTTCCTTAAAGTCCTCTAGTATTGGAATCCTCCTTTTTCCTATGCTCCTCTTTCCCTCAACCCTTCCATGACGTCGTGCAGAAGACAGTTCCTCCTAAGGATGTGACCGATCCAGTTTGCTTTGTACCGAAGAATCAATCACATCCAAAATGGTTCTCTTCTCACCCACTCTTCTTATACTTCTTCATTTGTCCTCCTGTCTGTCAACCTGATCTTCTCAAGTCTTCTCCAGCACCACATTTCAAAGCTCCCCAAGTATTTATTTTCCATCTTCCTAAGAGTCCAATTTTCTGCTCCATACAACGCGATGATCTAAATGTAGCAGTTTCTTCCTCAGTTCCAAACTCAACTTGCTGGTCAGCAGTAACCTCTTGTTGAGATCTTCCTTGGCCCTGGCGATCCTCGACCTATTTTCCTTGGCGCATTAGTCATCCTTTGTACTTACATTCTAATATTGAGAAAATAATATTATTGTTCTTGTTCTCACCGTTAGACTAAATAAGGCGTTAAAGATGAAATTTTAGCATTTTCTGTTTCCGATATTAGTTATGTAATAATGACATTCCCTCTATTTGTAATTACATGGCGAGAAGCGAGGGACAAAGTGGTACGTGGTTTATAGATAACACCTCAACTTAGTATTCATGTTCTTGGTTAAAAGGTTCTTTGGATGTTTAGTGCTCACCACATCAGCCTAGTAAATATTATTTTGTGCCAGAATAATTATGATAGCCTACAGTATATCCTATCAACTAATTAGGTATGATTAGCTAAATAATGGATTAATATAGAAAGCAAAAAAATATTTAATATATGTGATAACCTTAGGTGTAACTATATTAGGATTTTTATAGAAATAAATTTAGATAATACAAAACTTTTTTGTAGTAAAAAATAATATTTCACTAAGTAATAAGTGTTATTTAACTATATAGTTAATATCAATTCACTTTATAATTAATGTTATTTCAAAATATTATTAATATTATTTTATCAAATAATTATAATATTTATCAAAATTTGTACCTGCAAACAGCTAATTTAATAATATATGAATTTATGAGAGTAGATATATTATTAGCTTCTCTAGCTATTAAAATTGGACTGTCCATATTGTGCGATTCCACTGTTTCATATTTTGTCAATTGAATATGAATACAACATCAGAATGGTAAAGTGTGATGGTGAGATCAAACGGGTTGGGGTTGGGGGGGATGGGTGTAGGAGGGTGAGAAGACAAGCCTGTCTGTACCAAATATCAATGTCTAGTGTCCCTAAACACTTTGGTTATTAATGATTAATTAATGAGTGAAAACTGGAAGTAAAAGTTAATGTATTCAATTCAAGCTGGTTCGACTTTCAAACCACGACCAATGCGAGACTTAGGCCAAACATGACTGGTGCTATCATTAATTTATTAATAAAACGTATTTATAGCTACCAATAACATTATTCAAGCAAATTGACAGTTTAATAAACATTCCAAGATTCGGAAGTCTCAGGGAAAATTATTGTCTGCCACTTCAAGATATTAAATGAAAATTGAATATCTACTTGGATACACCCCAGGGTTTTTACAATTGAGTTTTTTACCCCCTCTCTGAAGAAATTAATAACAACACAAACATAAATCTTGATAGTTTTAATGAGCTGGCAGATGAATGTAATAAGGTATTCATTAAAAATTGTCCTAAGAAACTTTATTCTTCTCTTTTTTCCAATGTTAAGATTTCGTTTTATTTAGCCTTTAAAATCTTGTTCCTTATAATACTCGTATGTGATTTGTTACTGACAATTCAACATCGTTTTGAAGAAAGAATTATGACTTCAATTTTACTAAAATATGTATTTATTTGTAGTATATCTTGTCCTAATGTAATAAAATAGCTTATGAAATATTACTATCAAAAAGTCTATATTCTTTTTTGTCTTATTGTAGTTTTTTTAAAGCTAGCTGTGATTTAAATAAATTATTGGTTTTCACTATTTCTGTCACAGTAGATTTATGTTGTGTTCACACCACATTAAAACTTTAATACGAATTGCCAAATGTTCTTCCAGAGCCAAGTGAATTTCTTAGCATTTGAAAACATAACGGTTTAAATAGACAAGCTATTATATTTTATAATTACGGCTATAACAGTAATTATCAAATATAATAGCTTTGCTATTTAATACCTCATAATTGTCTCATTCGTACAAATGTAATTATTGTACAAGTGGCAGCATTAAGCCAACTACCAAGTGGAAGCTGATAGCTCATGAGCTTAATTGATCACACATAAAATGTAGCCGACGATTTCAGCACGTTTATCAAAGACTCTGCCTTAAAATATGAGTGAAGAATGACCTTAGTACGGGACAACTCCTAGATAACTCAGTGATTAGAGCATTGGCGTACTAAGTCAAAGGTCCCGGGATTGATTCCCGTGTCCAGGTGTCATTTTTCAACTTAAAGAATATGATTTTAAAACACTGTTAAACTATCTTCTTATTCCATAAATATAAAACATGTTGATTAAATTTAATATTTAACTTTAGATGTGTTATTAATTAAAAAATGCTTTGTATATTATTTTTGCATGTTTTCCTTATTTATTTCCTGTTTAGATTGTAAATATACTGTGTAATATTTTCTTGAAAAGCTATTACTGTGTACTTTTCTGAATTATATAGAGCCTAATAAATTAAATTAATATAAGCCTAAAATATATTGAAATTAATATTTGGAAAGGATGCCGTTCACAATTTATTTCAGATAGGTTGGTACTGTTTATGTTGAACTATAACTTTTAAAGATGGACCTAAGAAAGTCAATGCTCTATCACTATTCAGATTTGTCTTTTACTAAATATTCTTAGTAAAAATAATGAGTGATTTACCACGTACTGTACGTAAATCGTTGCTAAGTAGTAGATTTATAATAGTAAGTCTGGTTGCTGTGTTTGTCCTGTCATTAATGATCATAAGTCAATACAAATTTTATTGCACTATTTTAACAAGAATTTATAAGCTATAACCACTGATTCGATGATTTCAAATCATTACAGTTCAGAAGATATAAGGGGTCAAACTTGCTATTTTATGAGTTTTACGTACCAATTTTGAGGTAAAGTATTTAATATATAGGACTGAAATTTAGTCCAGCTAGTCAGGCATATAAAGTATAAACAATGAAGTATTTATAATATTTTAGATACAACTATTTTTTAGTTTACAAGCAATTGAAATAGTGATAAAATTACATAATATTTAATAATTTATAAGTAACTTTCTTTTTATACTCTGTAAATTTGATTTGATCTAATTTTGTGGTACACAATGTTGTTATTTAAAATCATTTAGTTTTTAAACCTATCGTTAATTTGTTATTTTTTATCAATGTGATCGAACTAATAATTGAAAATATAGGTATGAAAGGTCTATTTAATTAATTTTCTTTTTTTGACTGTAGGTACAACACAGACTATTAGAACATAATATGCCAGGCTGAGGCAGACTCGAATTACCCAGAATAATAACACACCCAAGTAAGGCACACGCTGCAGAGGGCTGAGTTAAATACATTGGTTTCCAATTTTAATTTGTTTGAGGTATTTAACGTTTACTTTCTGAGTCAGCTAATTATATCAGCACACGAGAATTTCTATGAATGAGAATAAAAGAGCCTACCAATTTTGAGCAGGAAAGGTAATTTCACATACCTTCCAGGGTCCTTTACATGCCATGATCAACATGGAACCGATGATTTTACTTCCCCTCCCGAAGAAAGTTGTGCTACAGATTTTTATTGCTCAAGATAAATCTATCGACCCCAGTTGGGTTTGAACCTACGAACATCGTGTCCTGAAGCGAGCACTTTACCCAAGACCACCGAGCTCTACAGATACATTGCAACATGCTATGCTATAATTGGTTACGTTAAAACTGGCGTACCATGAAGCTCGTCAATTGCGGCTCAAATAAGTGAACGGTAATATTAATTAATTCTTATTTATTGTATTTTTACAAGGATAGCGTACATATTACTTTATTTATTTCTTCTAACACACCATTTATAAAACTTCTTTTAAACCCGCCTATGATATTAGGTCATCCCTAACGATTAGCCAATTAGAAATTGGCTTTACGACTATCTCTACAAACGGACTACTGTCTTTCTACCCAAAAGAGCATGAATTACTTCCAACTGAACGTTTCAGCGGTCTCCTCACCATCCCAGGGACTAACACCGCTATCGGTACCTGGCTAGTAGGCTTGCCGACCCTCCCGGATTGGGCGGGAGTCCCCCGTAATCATGACTGCTCTTCTGTCTCCCGGGAATCCCTATCCGGGAGTTAGATATCTCCTTGATTTCACAAGAAATATCAAAAACCTTTTTGGAACGTTGCCTCTCGTGTTTGGATTAGTGGTACGATTTCGAAGGCTCTAGTTTCAAAAATGTGTCTGTTTTGTCTTTAAAGAACCCTATTGGATGTGATAATCTTCAGAAATTTAGTGAAACCCCTCACCTAGAAGTTGAGGACCACGAGCAACTGTACGTTGAGTTTTGTATCCTTAGAGAGGCCCAGAGTACTCTCACTGCCATTGAACGAGTGGATATGAGGTGGGTTTCTTTCTTTAAACAACTTGCAGGGAAGTACTATGGCAGCGAGTTAAAACATGTCGTTACATTCGCGTTATCAACCCCAGTTTCAAATGCTATTTGCATTGCCTACGGTCCCATGTCGCTAGTAGCATGTAAAAAATTCATGGTAGGTATGTGAAAATACCTTTCCCGGCAAAATTGGTTGGCCCTTTCGCTCTCGCTCATAGAAGTTTTCGTATGTTGATAAAATCAGTTGGTTCAAGATGTACACGTTAAATTACTCAAATAATAATAACGGGTCTTAGAGGTATATTCTTTTCTCATATCCGTTGTAGATGTCAGATTTTTAAATCCCACTGATGCGTTGTTGAAATAGTTCAAGGTAGTTCAGTCAGTTAGTAAGGGCTGTATGATATTTTAACTTTGCACACTTAGTAAAGGCACTCAGGTATATGTTTATCCATAAAACTTAATTTTAAGGTCATTTTCTTGATTTTTGGGCGTTTTAAATTGGGTAAATTTCCGCAAGAGTCAATTATTGTGAATACAAACTTATAAATTATTTGATTTAATAATAAGTTCAAATCAACTGGATATAGATATGGTTATATTGTTTTTTATCTGTTTCATATATAATGTGGCTCTAAATAAAATTGTAAATTCTTTTGGGTAAATGAAATCTTGGAAGATTTGCACCCCTGCTTTATATAACGATACTATATTCAAGAGTCCATGGCTAATATATTATACTCGATTATTAAAATTAGTCCCTAATGGCTTATTCTAATGTAAACTGGGTCAACAATGGGTTTTTAAAATATATTTTTACGTAATATATTGTAGTTTTATTTGCTGTTTTGATGATAATATTGACGCTTCACTCAAATTTGAAATGTACCCTCCTGACACCTTAGGCTAAAATCACTACCTCACCACACAAGGTCTTGGCTATTCCCTGACAGAATTGACTGTCGAATTACTTTAAACTATAGTACATATTTTTACCAGTGGGCAAGTGGGCAAAAGCGTTATCTTCCCTCTGTTTTATTGGCTGGTTCAAATCTGATCCTGGGCCCCTAGTTTTGAAACGTGCGGGTAGCGAGTCGCTAGAGTATTTCTCTCATCTTGCACACAATCTCGAAACCCCCTAAATTTGAAAAGCCTGCGCTGCGAAAACTGACGTCACACGATCGAATAACGAGCGGATTCTACTCGCCAGCCTCACACCGTGCGAGACAGGCCTTGTCTATCGAGTAGAGCATAATACAACAAAATGGACACAATCCCCCTCTTTGGTTGTAACCTTCTGAGAGTGATTTTGTTAAAATAAACCTTTGTACAAAATGAGTTTACAGAATTAAAAAATATGGTTGCTTTGTACATTTTATTCAACCCTTCAGTAAAAATATTTGTTTGGGTGAAATTATAATAGTATATGTTACTTATTTTGTATTGGTGTAACCCTCAAATTGGCTGAGATGGTATCGTAAGATTCTCATAAACTAGAGTTCACGTGTTCAAAACCTTGTCTTCCAGATTTTTAAAAATTTATCAGCCTGATTAAAAAACCTTTCATTTTTAATTATTGTATTAACAAGCATATAGTTTGTTTTAAATATTTTTATAGAAGTATACAAAGTATTTGAGCCTACGTAGACTACAATAATATTCTTCTTTAAAAATAATTTAACAAGGTAGTAGATTAAAAAAAAAGTCCATTAATTTTGAAAATAGCTGATTATTTAAAAATTAAATTAATGGGTTTTATGACATAAAAATGAACACAATTAAAAATAAGGCTAAGCAAGCTAATTATTACTATTCAAATGGAAAAAACCCTTATAGAATATTTATGTTTTAAAAATTAGTTGGGAAAATAAATTAATATTTTACTGAATTCAAACAAGTGATTTTTATATTCTGACAAAAAATTAATATATCAACACCGAAGTGGGATCGATCTCGTGAATTTGTGGGTTTCAGATAAGTCTGCTACCAAGTGAGCTAAAGTGGATATTGAAGAAACAAGTGTTTAATTTCATCTTATATAACCTGAGAAAATTTTGAGACAAACTTAGATGCAAATAACTCGAAGATGGATTCCTAATAAAACCAAACATATCGTTTTACATGTTGCACTCAATACAATAATAGTGTTTACTTTCAGTTACGTATTTAGTACAATGGTGCGTTGTGGCATCCCTTCGCCTCAATACTTTGGCACGTGATGATTGTACAGTGTTGTCAGATTGAAAGCTCATTCGCAAGCGAAACAGTGTCACACTGACTCGCACGACAGTAGAAACATTTCAAAATTAGCTCTGTTTTTGTACAGCCTGCGATTTGCGAGTTTGTTCGCTAGCGAGTATTTTAGCAAGTTTTGAATTAGGGGTCCAGGTTTATTGAGGAGGTATGGGTGCCAGAAGGACATTTGTTAAGGGAAGATGGGGTGGAATGATGTTATGATCAGGTTAATTTAAAGCGAGTAAATAACACATTAAGGTAAGTGTGCACAAAACTTGGCTCCAGCAGGAATAAAAGGAATAAATTGTATACCATTTACTATCATAGGTTAGTAAGATATAGTGAATTGAAATTGCTCTCTATTGCTATTTTTAAAAATCTATTATTCCAACTAACATTTGTCCGTGGTTTCACTCGCATTAAACAATACATCAACACACTCGAAAACTTTGAATTCTAGGAAAAAATGTCCTAGTCTAGAGTAATGTTTAACGTGCGTACGAAGATTCACGAAGAAACATGAACTCAACCCACCCCCCTCCTTCATCCTCTACAACCGGCTCATATTAAGTGCCATCTTATGAAAGTGCCCACAATGCCGCGACGTATGTTCACTGCTTACGGCCGGTATTTTTCTACACTACTACGCTCTCCGATGAGATAGTGTGATGGTATTTAGTTTACCTTGTTCCCAGAAATTAAGGGCCTAACGCAAGAAAGATGCCAAGCACGGCTGACGTACAAGTAAATTCACAAACACGTGAATTTTCTTGCTATAACGGTCGAGCGTCTCTATTCCAAAAAATGACGCAGTAAAATTAGTCACAGAGAGGTTTGGCTGAAGTCTGATCCTGAGCGAGCTTTGGCTGTACTTTGTTAATACTCCGATAATCCCTTCAAGATGGCACGCATGGACCATTGAGGTGGCACGTGTTTTTATATTGCTTTGTTTTAGCGACCTAATATGGTGGGCTACTTATAACATAAAATATCTAAACTAAAGATTTATGAAATTATATACGGGTCACACCACACTCATCTTTTGGAAATTACCGGAGGAGTTAAATTACTGGTTATTTATTTCCACACTCTTATTTTTAGTTGCCATAGTCAAAACTTAGGTTTTTATATTTATTATAATCGTATGATCATTGATTTTTTTTCCAATAAATAGATTCGCTTTCACACTGAAAATAATGTTTTTCTCCTTTTCTGCCATTTTAACACACCGTTATTAGTTTATAATTAGTTTTTGTTAACTTTACGAGCAAAATTGTCACTATAGAAGACAATAGACGTAGATACCCACTAAATCTATTTTAATTCCCGCTGGGGTGTGGTACCTTTGTGTAGATTCCATCACGTGACTAGTAGCCAGATGTTATAGAAATAAAGTCATGTGAAAAGACTAGACTTGGACTTTACTTTGACTTTACTTGTGCTTGACTGGTACTTCAGACGAGCTTAGCATCGTTCTGGCATACCACCCAAGGGGTACAACAGGCGATCCGATGAGTACTTTCTGAGTTTACGGACAGCAAATGAACAAAAAGTCAATCAAATAGACAGAAATACCTTAAAGTTTTATTGTATATATAATTTTATTGATCAAAACATCTGAACTTATTTGAACTAAAGGTTTTCTTACAAATAGGCTAATAATATGTTCCTTTCTCCTACAACTACAAAAACATTGGAGACTCGTCAGACACATGTGTGTATTATAATATGTCAGGACTTGCAAGTTAAGAATCAGTCTATTTATGCTGGTTCAATATTACTGCTCATGAAAATCAGTCTATTCAAGCTTGTTCAATGTTACTGACCACGAGAATCAGTCTATTCAAGCTTGTTCAAGGTTATTGTTCATGAGGATCAGTCTATTTATGCTGATTCAATATTACTGCTCATGAGAATCAGTCTATTCAAGCTTGTTCAATGTTACTGACCATGAGAATCAGTCTAATCAAGCTTGTTCAATGTTACTGACCACGATAATCAGTCTATTCAAGCTTGTTCAAGGTTATTGCTCATGAGGATCAGTCTATTTATGCTGATTCAATATTACTGCTCATGAGAATCAGTCTATTCAAGCTTGTTCAATGTTACTGACCACGAGAATCAGTCTATTCAAGCTTGTTCAATGTTACTGACCACGAGAATCAGTCTATTCAAGCTTGTTCAATGTTACTGCTCACGAGAATCAGTCTATTCAAGCGTGTTCAATGTTACTGCTCACGAGAATCAGTCTATTCGAGCTAGTTTAATTATGCGGATAGTCCAGATGAGCTTGACGTGTCATCCGCGTACCCATCTGTGTGTCTATAGCATTATTGTTTTTATAACCAAGTGGTGACGTTGAAACCAAGACATAAAGGTATCGAACCAGAGAACTGAACTCAGGATCTCATTCTCAATTACGCCTTTCCTCCGTCGGCGACTACAGACTGTCCAAGGCTTTTGATTCTCGGTGTGGACACACACACACACACACACACACACACACACACACACACACACACACACACAC
>CABFWO010003222.1:0-22925 GCA_902155825.1 Timema genevievae | reverse complement strand
TATCGTACTACCCACACCCAGACTATCAGCAGGAAGAACACACCAAATCTCTCCTTGCTTTCTATCGTACTACCCACACACAGACTATCAGCAGGAAGAACACACCAAATCTCTCCTTGCTTTCTATCGTACTACCCACACACAGACTATCAGCAGGAAGAACACACCATTAAGAAAAAATGTTTAATAATAATACTTTTCTTAGGACTCAAATAGGATTTACTTTCTTTAATAAGAGATTTAAATTAATTTTATATCATTAAATGGCTATTGATTAAAAGTAAAAAAATCTGTTAATAACCTTTTTCAACATTAGCATTGCTGTGGTAGAGTTTAACTTTATTAAGAAAGTCTTATCTGACTACTTTAAAAGCTACTAAATTAACTTTAACGTATTTATACGCCAGATTATGTTATATTTTTAGTTTCAATTTTAATAAGTTTCATCAATATAAAAAAGTAAAATGTTATGTTGGCTACAGAGAATAAAAAATTGTAAATGATTATTCCTATGAAGATTGGACTGTTTATTGTATTTCACTACATCTGTAACAACTGCTAACTGGTAACAGCTTACACTCCCAAACATTGTAAGAATTAACTTATTTTGAATAATGTTCACAATAAACTAGCTGTAACAGCTGACTTGACAGGTGTGAACACAATAATAATGACCGGAAATGTTGAAGTCATCGGACGGGCAATCCGAGGGAGATTTGCTATCTAAGAAATGGTGCTTCCAAAACTCTATCCACTACATACAACTCAATTAGAGCATTTTCACAAACCATCACGCGTTATATAATTGTTACTGAGCAGAGTAAGTTAGTACGAATTTATTTAAAATAGATTATTATCTTATAATCACAGTATTATTTAATAACTAAATATATTTTAGTATTAGTAGCATTAACTAAATATAAGTTCTTTAAATTGAAAATGACACCCAGACACGTGAATCGAAGCCGGGATCATTGGATTAGTACGCCAATTCTCTTACCAATGATCTATTATTCACTCATATTTTAAGGCTGTGTCTGTGGTGGGTAGCTCAGTGGTGAAAGCACTGACGCACTAAGTCAAAAGTCCCGGGTTTATTTCCCGTGTTCAGGTGTCATTTTTCAATGTAAGGCATATGATATCTAGGTGCGGCTATAACGGTAATTGACAAATATAATAGCTTGGGTAGTTAACTATAAGTTGTTATAATATTTAGAAACAGTTGAAACTGTGTTTGATATTTCTTATAAAAACTAAGTGGGAACAAGAAAACCCTCTAACTATAATAGGCCTTGTATAGAAAATGTAAATCTACATGTAGGTCAAAGCAATTTTATATTTTACTTGTATGTGAAAAATTTGATTTATCCGTCAAAAATATACTTTGCTCATTTATTTTGTCAATGTGACCTACTACCCGTTTGGGTTGTACACTTAGGTGGTTTTAGGGTGAGGAAGGCTACCCGCATTTGCGTGGAGGAATAGGGAGACACCATTTTGGAAAAACCACCCTAAATACACCGGATCGAGATTTGAACCACAATCTTTCCGTCATCGCCAGTCTAGCCTACTGCTATAATAGCGCCTTAGACTATTAGGCCACTGAAGCGGGTTACTTTGCTACAGTTGTAGGTAAAAGTTGGATTAGAACTCAATGTTTACTTTTAATTATTGAAAATTTAGGTTTAAGACACAATTTAACTATCAATAAATATTAAAGAATTATTATTCCAAGATTATTTACATGTTTAATATTTAAAATAATTAAAACATTTTTCCAAATATAAAACAAAATTAAATTTAGTCAAACAGATCATTTGCTTTTCGTGTTAACGACGTATTGACTATACATTTTGAACCAATGTACAAATTTCGACCAAATTTAGTGAACTCATAAGCCCCTGCCAAAACACATATTTTATATTCCCTTGAGCTATCGTTTTAGATTCACCTGTTTGCAAAATCTACAAAGGAAATATTTAAACGTAGGTTTGTTCTAAAGATGCAGATATTATTTAGAAATTGTTAGAGACAAACTTGTTAAATCCGGTGACATTAAACTAGCTTTTAAGTAATATTTTGAGTCACGTCTATTAAGTGACGAATGCTTAAAGGAGACGCTTCACCATAAAACCAAGAGTTTTAAAGCAATATATAATATAAGAAAAGAGAGTTTAGGAGAGATGAATCAAATTTTAATTGATTCTAATAGAACTAGTTTATGTATGACAATATACTTACCTCTTAGCAGTTGGTCCACAGTTGATCTATGTATTTAAAAATATATATATTACAATAATTGAGGGGTCAGGGCAAAGATATGAGGACATCCATAGATTTATAAGGGATATTTTCCATATTTAAACACCTATAAGGACCTTAAATATAGATATAAAAATATTTATGGACATTATCTACTCTCAAGATTTCAAAAGACTTTAAAAACAAGTTGTAGTTTTATAAATCAATGCTTGCACGTATTTTCATAAAATGGGTGTAGGCCTATTGATGACCCTCTCAAATGGAGCGGATAAATAACATAAAATTGAGCCACCTATTCATTCAATGACATTGAGAACTTGGAGGTTCATTGAGGCACGCACAAATAAAGGTGGAAATAAAATGTGTAGCGAAAGCAGCCATTAACAAGTATCCAGCACTTACATAACTATCAGTTAAGTAAATATTAACTCTCAAAAATAATATACTCTATTTTTAATTTACAAAAATTTAATTACATTCAATCCACCACCATCAATTAAAACATAAACTGATTCTAGCATCGTCCAACATTGAGTTTATACAAAACAAGAAGTGTTTATATTGTAATCTTGAAATTTTATTTGACTATAACATGTAATATTTGACTGTGTGAAATTATAATATATTATTCTAAATTTATGTATTTTTAACATATCTTAAACGTTTTTTAATTTTTTAAACACAATTATAATTTTCATAATATCTATATCTAGTTTCTTTTGTATTGCTAATAATTTTCATACACAATTAATTGCCTTGAAATACTACTTAAAATGTTATAACTGTTTTATAGTTTGTACAGCAATTACATATTTTCTTCTCAATTAGGCAATATAATAACTCAAAATTATAACTCAATTATATTTTCTTAACTATTCCTAACATTTTACATGTTTTGGGGGAATCTCAATCCTGAGCCTTGCGTGCTAACCACTGAAATACAGACTCACCGATGTATTTATATAATATTAGTCTGATTATATAATAATATATTTTCAATCGTTTTGATAAAAGGGTTCAGAGATCCTTACATCGTATTATTTAATTCCCATACCCCCAGTTAAGAACGCTTGGTCCAGGGGATTTCCCACTCTCCGTTCACGCAAATGCAGATTTCCCAGACGTGTAGCAACACATGGAACAAAAAACAAAACAAAAAATACTTTAAAAGTTAAATATTACCACTTTGAAATAAGGTTAGTATTATTTCGTGTGTTTCTTTCTAAACGGGAGAACCTTCTGGCCTTACACCAACTCTCAACTTGTCTGGGATGAACTGTACTCACCTGTATTTCATAACGAGGAGAGTAGGGGCCCTTGGGGACAAAATAGTCCCTCGGGGGTGTTCAGAAAACTTACGAGGGACGAGCAAGACTAATTTGCAGAGCTGTGTTCCTACCACGTAGTCGCAGCGTCGCTGTTTTTCTTTTGGTTTAGTTCATCTTATTTTATCTCTCTTTCTCTCTCACGCTTTATCTAGCGATCTGATTTCTGTTAACACATCAACCAGGTTTCGTGGAAAGCTGGGGACTCTCTAGTTTGACCGCCTCTCGAAATACACCACTGAATGTTTTTTAATTAGTACGGTTTAAGGAGGCCGCCTACCGAAGTAAGTAGATCCGTTCCAGACGTCCATAAATCCAGTGTTATTTAACGAGTGGTTTATTATTTCTTAATATGGTTAGCGCCAAAATAATGATAAAAGGTCAACGTATCTCTTTTGAATTTAAAATATTACTTTTTAACTACTATGAAATATGAAATGTGAAATATTGCGGTTATAATATCTGAGTTAATGGCTAGAAACGTAGGTATAGTCTTCTAATAAACAAATCAATTAATTTTTCTTATAAACAATGTAACCACAGATAATCCTAAGATTATCAAAGCTTGTTTAAGGAGTTCTGGAGCTTCAAAACTGCCATTAACATAAGAAATACAGCATCAATAAGATATATTTAAAGTCTGTTCAGTGTAGGAATTGTTTTCTGAAAGGCCTTTTTCCCTACCAGAAAGATATTATATAGTAGGATTTTGGTAGGAAAAAAGACCTTTCAGAGAGTAATTCCTACCGTGAATGCAGTATAATAGGGGGTGACCTTAGCAAAATGATCAATTAGGACTTAAATCCAAGAGTAAGGTTTTATTTTGAATGGATATTTAATATACTCTTTCTTAACATTCACATAATATCCATCCATACACTATTTACAAACAAATTTAATCAAAGGAAAAATGATTAATAATCCTTCACTATAAATTACATCACCTATATATTTATTAATAAGTATAACAGAACGAATTGATAATTTAATAATAAATCTATCTTTCTAAAACATCTAGGAATCAAACCAGTGTCCCCAATATGTGTGAATAACTATGTAGTTAGTCCGAAACCTTAGCTCATCCGATAGCGCATATGACTGTATTGTGTCTATTCTAGATGTTAGTAAATAAGTAGCATGATGATATAATACATCGGTTTATAAAGTGCACGTTAAACTCCTATAATAACAAAATAAAATGAGCTATACCACCTTGTCACGGAGATGGTCCCACGAAATAACCGAAATAAATTATACGGTGCACCCCACATAGGCTACTTTCTCTCTCTCTCTTTAACCTTAAAATAGGGACATTTACCAAATAATCTGAAATTTGTGTACTGTAGGAACACTCCATCAAAGAGCATAACTGTAATAATATACACGGTTACAGAATTATTGAGAAAAGAGGCTTATCTATTTTCACCAAAGAGCATAGCGATCAATTTCATATTTTATTAGCACTCCATAATAAAGATATATATATATATATGCTTATAAATTAGAAATTATTGGTTTAAAAAAAATTCAAATTAAAATATTTTTAATTTTAACAGAATTACAACTTTACAATGACAAGTTATTTTATCTTAAATAGTGGCGGATAATTATAAAAAATTGAAAATTCCTCTTCTCTTAATTACCCTTAAAGTCATTTTCATGGGAAAACGAGAATCGCCATTTTGTTTTTAATGTGAAATAATGCCTGGATACAAAATCTAATCAAAATCGTTTGAACGTATTTTGAGAAAACGGCTTTTTTTTATTTTATTTCCATTCAGTAAACCATCCTTACTCTTATCGTTGGATATCTAATTCCAAAAACACCTCGGGGATACCTTATTAGCCCCCTAGATACCAAATTTTAGCCCGATCCGTAAAACCGTTTCGGCTCTAGTCTGAGATACAGATAGCTAGACGGACAGATAATATCGAAAAAATTACTTTTAGGGGGTCATGAAACGTCGAAATTTATCAAAATCTCAAGTCCGGCTTTTTTGACATCACATATCTTCTGTCTTCGAGTCGAGAGAAAGCATAAAATTGTTTGGGTAAATTAGTTTTAATATTTATTAATTACAGTACGTTTATTAGCTAACTATGACCTAAGTCTAATTATTCCCCCTCCAGTTAGAGCTATTTACATTTTACTAAATAATTACCAACTCAAGAATTAGTAATGTATGATGAACTATTAAATTAAATGAAAGATAAAAGTAACGTAAGCTTAAAGGTATTTCGGCAGTAAAATATTTATTTTACAATTTTAACAGGTGTATAATAATTATATTTATAGCTTATAATTATTATAAGCTATAAATATTAAGTCAATGAATTAAAATCATTACACGAGCTATAAGAGGTCATATATTTTATTTTGTCTTTTTGCATACCATTGCGCATTGTTGAAGTAAATTATCTAATATATGGTGCTGAAATTTTATCTTAATATATATAATTCTTCTGTACGTGTTTATGTCACTGAACTCCTCCTAAGCGGCTGGACCGATTTTGATGAAATTTTTTGTGTGTGTTTGAGTGGGTCCGTGGATGGTTTAAATTTACAATTGGACCCGGTAGGTGGCACTGCAATCGGGTTCTAGGATTTTTTCTGATTTTTCAGTGATTTTTTTTTTTTAGATTTTTTGCATAACCTCAAAATCCCCCCCCTCCCCCCCCACAACCACCCCCCAATATTTATAATAATGAATATAATATTAATAATTGACCGTTAAAACCTTCAATTATGCCACCCAAACGAGAAGCCAACGTTCGGGCAGGACAACGTCTGTCGGGTCCGCTAGTATAAATATAAAATCATATGAGGCGTACACAGTGATATATTTATGTTATTATTGTTAATTTTATTAATAATTTAATTATTAATAATATTTATTTTAGATATTTAACGTGCACTTTCTAGTGGAGGCAAATCGTTGGTGCAGCACATGGTCTACAGGGCCTGTGATCTCTGGATAACAAGGTCTGTGTCGATATATTTGTTTGAGGTTAAAAACGTTATACATGCGTTTTCAGATGCTCTATTTAATTTCCAAGCGGTTGCGATCTTAAGATTATTTCCAAAACAATAATACACTAAGAAGTTTGTAGCAATCCTTTCTTTATGTTTAACAGCCCCTTTCTATTAATTAATATCACGAGAGAGCGAGCGAGAGAGAATGAGAATACAAATTGGGGGTGACCAGTTAGATGTTCCAGGAATGTCATGAAAATACCATTATATGATTTTAAAGTAAAAAAAAAATTGTTGTGACATCATGCCATCGAGAAATTTTCCCTTCAATGCTCGTGTCTTTTTATTTAATTAACTAAACTAATGAATATTTATATTTTAAAATGAGTCGACGTGACGATCATTAAAGTAATTTATTAAAAAAGAATTACGATTCTTAATAACCGATACTTGCATTAGCAACTGTATAGTTTCTAACCCTTTTATCAGCAAATTATATTCTTGACCAAGCAATTTCGAAAGATTATTTCTTGAGATTTCTAATCGATGAACACATTCAATGACCCCACGGCCAAATATGTCAGAGGGAGGAAAAGTAGAGTTGTCCTGATGGATGATGTATAATCTTTGCATATTACTGTAACGGGGTCTTCAATTATTCATGAATTAGTTAAATATACTACTTCCTACCTCAAGGCACACTTACAATGATTGAAATACGAACACTTTCACTTGTTTTTCATAACACTTTACAATATCTGTATATTAAAAAAATCCATTCAATGTACTAAGAGAGCTATGCAAATGAAATGAAACCTAAGATTTTAAATAATATTTGTAGTTTAATTAGCACGACCACCTCTGTGGTCTAGTGGTCAGAGTTTCTGCTACATATTCAGACGTCCCGGGTTCAATCCGCGGAACTTCCGGATTTTTTTGAGAAGCAGTGGGTCAACTCAGCGTCGTGAGAACAAACTATCAGCTATAATTGAATAAAAAAATAACGGGTTCTGTCTAGAAAACTGAGATTAACGGCTGGAGGAATCGTTGTGCCAACCACATGACACCTTCTATCCGCAGATATTGACACTATATTCACTAAAAGATGGAGTCCACTTGGTCGCTATAACTCAAATGCGGGCTGATGCCATAGAATTTCTTTTTAATTATCTCATAATATATTTTATAATATTTAAGAGCTAAGAGTGTTTTAACAAACGTTAGCACTATGAGCAGATGTTTTAATTACCCTAATGTGTTAGAGATGATAAAGGTTTAATTTAGAGGACGTGTACTCGCATTGGCGTGACAGGAGAAGGAAAATCCATTAAAGTAGACTCGACTGGGATTCAAACCCAAGTTTCCCTATCATAGACAGTCTAATCCCTTGCGAAAGTGACGCCTTAGCTCATTCGAACACCAAAGTGTAGTCTTGTATGCTTACTATATATCGTAAACATATAGTATGTGACAGGGTGATAGCTAAACCACTATTTTTCCCGACATCCTGGACCTATAACCTTTAAAATGAATGTTCGTTTGTCAAAATCTGTTCAGTCATTTCCTCGTAATTTCTATTACTTGAAACGGGCTTATCAAATTATATTTAAGAGTATTTATTAGTGGCTAAAATATAAGTGGTTTATACTAATGGGCATCTCAATCTTATGCTAACATCTCTATAGGAAACAATGACGAAGTGATACAAAAACCAATCGTTTCACTTCTATCGTATGAAAAAAGTTTTTTTTCTATTACTACCTTTCACATTAAACTACCTGCTTTGGTGGTCGCATGGTATAAGGCATCACTCTCACAATAAACTGGATTGTGAGGATGTGGATATTATGGTTTTAATCCCGGTCGGAAGAACTCGGTGTGTATTTCTCCTAAAGTGGTTTTCAACAATCTCTGCCCACAAATGCGAGTGTAGCGTTGTTAATACGTTGATATACCGGACGGATAGACGTGGTGCATACACACACACAAAGCTATGGTCACGTGATTGATACTCTGTAGTTTGATCACTGTACGCAGAAACTTATCAACCTGTTTTAAAAGCTAGATTTACTCTTATGCAACCTTCACTACTGTCAGTCTCGTCTAACGGTGATAGTAAGAACTAGACTAGAGAATATCATCCCGCTGCATGGATGTGATTTTTTACTAAATGATTTCCCTCTCTCACTTGATGCAGATGGTGGACACATTTCCATAAAATTATACTTTATTTGCCCTCATCCCAATTGTGTAAATATGTGGTTGACCTGGACCAATAGTAAGATGAGGAGCACCCGTAGACAAACTTTATAAAATCAAGTGTTCTGAAACTCTATATTTTGACCCTTGGTACCAATATTGATAGCTATGGTCCTTATATAAATATAGTGCCTTTTCTTCAATATGGGCTGTTCTACATTTAGCTATACGATTTTTAAAGGATTTGTGTATGAAATTTTGCGTGTTTTGTATCCACATTTCTCTACTTTGAATTGAAGTAAAGGGTTTTGTGCACTAGCTATTTTTAAAAAAGTATTAAATTATCTTCATCTCAAGTTATTTTCTAAAGCTGTGGCGTTATTGCATCCTTCTACCTTATATTTGATGATTTCTAGAAGTTGATATGGAGGCTTCCTCTAGTTAAAGTATAGGAAGGCCGCACACTGGATCCGACAATTTGCCTTACGACAAGACATTTTGTCTGACAGTGTCGGAAGGTGTCTGATACGCCCCGTTCAACATGGGGTTAAACGGAGGCCCGTCGGAGACGCCTTTCGACGTTGTTAGACGTTATTTTCTTGTGGGACGAATGTCCATCAAGTTTCGTGTTTCAACAGATTTCAACAGATTGAACTGCGCATGCGCCAGCGCGAAGATAATATATAGTAAATGGCGGAAACTCGGCTTTTGTTTGGAAATGGTGGTAATAGGACGAGATATCAAGGCGTATAGAGACAGAAAAACAGACCCCCACTCAATGATACGGACGAGACTCGACATTTTGTCTAAATACGTTTTGTCTTTATTTAGGGGTGTGCGAAGTCCACTTTTTCAATCCGAAGCGAACTCGAATTGAGTATATGAAATAATCTCGAAGCCGAATCGAAGTTCGAATATTTTTTGGTAGTTGTTTTACGCTTGAAAAAAGATTATATTATATTTATTTAAGTTACTTTATGCAATAAAATTACTCGAATTTTTTTATTGCACAATTGTTTGTAATATTTTGTTTTAATCTGATAAATCAAGTTATTATTCAAACATTTAATTCAGCTACTTACTTCCGATTTTTCCCCTATGAATTTTAACTTATATGTACAAAAAGCTCAGAATGACAGTAAATAAACAGTAATTGAATATTGTAGCTGGCAATGTTTTTATCGGCGAAGCTTCGAAGCTGGAGTTTTTTTACAAAGTGAAGTCGAAGCTGATGTTTGTTTCGAAGCCAATTCGAGGTTTTGAAACTTCGTAAACCTCTAGTATTTATTTTAATCAAATGACTGACACAGTGTGTGGCTAGCCTAAGCCACTTTCATTTTTGTAGAAACAGTATGTTTTGTACATCTCGGAGAGCCAATTGTTCAAAATCAAAATATAATGCAGTATGCTTATAACATTTTCTGGCAAAGTCCTCTGTGACTATATCAAATAAAGTTTTTCACAGTTTCTTAGGCTCGGTCGATGAACCCAATACATAAACGAAGGTAGATAGGTGCCTGAGAGGATATAGCATTTTCACTTAAAGTGCTTATTTCTGGTAATATATCCTCCCACATTATTTTTTCAAGATGCCTTTAAACTATTGTGTTCACTGATTTTTTTGAACCAACAAATATGTGAATGTAGTCTTAAAGCATGTTGAACGTTAGCTGTGTAATTTTTATTTATCAAAGAAAAACTTGTGTATTTACTAAAATGAATACTAAGCCACAAACATAACTATGAAAACATGTCACTGTATTATAATATTCAATTTATCTTTGGATTTGACATTGGGATTTATAATCTAGGTTCTCTTTGCTTTTGAAATGCAAATAACATGTCGACGAATTAAAATGATTCAATAAATCACGTTTTTATTTTTTATAATTTTTATTTTATATTGGTTTAGACGTTTGAAAGTTTTTCGCACCTCTTGAGTGGTTCCTCTACAATTCTACAAAATTTCAGCTTTCTATCTCATTGAGAAGTACTAAATCTTTAAATATTCTCTAGATAGAAATACATACATACATACAGACATCATCATACTTTTATTGATATCGATATTGTAATTAGTAGCTAGTTATTATTAGTAATTATATAGTTGACTAAAAAGTTATGTTTTTATTTTCTATAAGTTCCTGACTAACAGAACCCTATTAATCTAAGCCACGCATTATCCGTGGTACTCGACGGGCTCTTAATATTATCCGTACACGTTCTTTGACGCTAATGCTACTGATGTAATATTGCATTTCACAACGCTTCCAGCACTATATTGAGAGTGCTACTTTTTCTTTCTGCAAAAAGAAAAAATATAACAATATTACAATCCTAGCAGCATGCCTCGAAGGGGGGAAAAAACTGAAACCGAAATGTCGACACCCCTCTTTGCCACAGATCCACATACCAATCTGACACCTTGCAGGGACGCCCAATAATGGGTTTGAGGGAGGGGGGGGGGAACTCGTAGATGTAATAGTTGAAATACTTGCCACCGAAGACGTATACTAATAGAAAAAAATATGGAAATAAATGGTACGTAAGGTTTGAGCCCTAGAGGTGTTGGTGGATTAATGCATTATTCAGGAGCGGGCGCTCCAGGTAGGCTTTAGATACAGACGCTGGGTTAACATACGAATACATGTGTGGAGAAGGTTATATTACTTGAATATGGTTGGGCTTCACATGCTGGGTTAACATATGTATACATGTGTGGAGAAGGTATAATATTTTTATATGGTCTGGCTATACATGGTGGATTAACATACGAAAACATGTATGGATAAATCTATACTACTTTAATATGGTCTGGCTTCACATGGTGGGTTAATATATGTATAAATGTGTGGAGAAGGTATAATACTTTTATATGGTCTGGCTATACATGGGATTAACATACGAAAACATGTGTGGATACATCTATACTACTTTAATATGGTCAGGCTTCACATGGTGGGTTAATATATGTATAAATGTGTGGCGAAGGTATAATAATTTATTATGGTCTGGCTTCACATGGTGGGTTAGCATATGTATACATGTGTGGAGAAGGTTATACTACTTTAATATAGTCTGGCTTCACATAGTGGGTTAACATATGAGTTCATGCGTATAGGGCTATATTACTTTTAATATAGTCTGGCTTCAAGTGGTGAATTAACACTCATTGGAGTACATATGTGGATAAGAATATATATACATTTTTAATATATGGCCTGACTCAATATTAATGATACACATGGTGGGCTAGCTAAGAGTAGGCCCTTTATATTGAATTCTCCGGATTGCTTGACTCAAATACTCGCTAAAAAACCTGATTTTTTCAAATACAGCCACACGATCTCCACGCAATAGCATTTATAAGAAACGTATTTGAATTTTTTGATAAGGTAACGATTTATTAGTAAACGTATGAAATTGAACAAACAGAAGACTCTGCGGTAGAGTTTTATCTCCTGGTGCGACTAACATGTTCCCAGGGTTCACACAACCGTCCTGAAAGCAAATATTATTATATTTTCCTGAAAGCTAGCAAACTAACCTTGCTTTGTTCCACTATGGTGTTGCTAGATGCTAGGCTCAGAATGGAATAATAGAAAATTCAATTTCGACCACCCAGAACCTTTCCTAGCAAACTATTGATCAAAAGGTCCCGATGGCCGAAAATATTATCATTAGTTAAATTTGGCCTTCCCCATTTTTACTTTCTCTCGACACCTCGGAGAGAAAGTATTGTGATCGTCACATAAATTGAACTCGAGATTTTGATAAAAGTTGACTTTTCATGACCCCCTGAAACAAATTTTTTTTATTTTTACGAAATGACGTATATCTGTACCTCGGGCTAGAGAGGAAACTATTTTACTGATTGGGCTAAAATTTGGCATCTGGGTTCTTAATAAGGGACCCCCAGAGGTATTTTTGGAATTAGATATTTAACCCTAAATTTATTGGTAGTTTATTGAAGGGCAAAAGGATAAAAAAAAAGCATTTTCTTTAAATTCAATAAACCGATTTTGACTTTATATATAAATACTGTTTATCATCATAAACAAGATGGCGGTTATCATTTTCTCGTGAAAGTGAATGTGACGGTACTTTACACAGGGTAAATTTTCCAATTTTCATAATTTCTTTGCAACTATTAGAGTTACGAAATATCTTATCATTGTAAAGTTGTAGTAGGCCTATTATTAAGGATAACAATATTTTACTTGAAATATAGTTTTATAAAACCAATAGTGTCTGAGTTATAATCAAATATAAATACTTTTTAGTACAGGTCTTTTAAAATGAATATGATTCGTATGCTCTTTTGTGGACCAAAATATTTCTCTTTTCTCAAATTTTCTGTAACAGTATTGTTCCTAATGCCACATACTATAGAGTAAGAGTGGATATTATTTCATTTGTCATCTTATATAATAAAATCTCGCAGGTTACGGTGGGCAGGTCATGCAGCTCGAATGGAAGTATCTAGAACCACGTTCATGGTGTTGATTGGCCAAACTAATGGGAAGAGACCACTGGGAAGACCCAGACGGGAGGATAACATTTGGATAGAACTGAGAGAGATAATGTGTAATAAGATAGACTGGATAGACCTAACTCAAGATAGGGATAGGTGGCGTACTTTTGTGAGTGCGGTAATGAACTTTCGAGTTCCTAATGCTATAGGGTAAGTAAGTATGTAAGATCTTTGCTGTAGTGGTTCTACAACCATGTATAGACCTACTATTTCGTTTCAAAAATCTCAAGAGTTTTTAGTAAATGTATATAAGTAAAAGCAGGATAAAGTGTGTGCGTTGCACCGTACCATTTATTTTATATTAACAATTTAACGTGCACTCTCTGAACCGAGGGGTTATAATAGCACACGAATCACAATCTAAATTAAATATAGAACTGAAACAGCACCCAACCACCCTGCGATTAATCTATAAATATGAAAAGGAAATCCCCATATTTAACAAATAATAATATTATTCTGGTCGACGGAAATAGGGTGTTGGACTTACCCAATTGCCATGATAAGTAAACAGCCTCAGGACTAGAATTTGGATCAATTCTGGAATTAATTTAGTCTGTGAGACACGTGCTGATACAACCAGTAAGTTTAAAAAGTTCATTATAAATATCATTAATAGTAATAATATAAATATTACTGGTAGGAGGGTTGCTGTCCGCACAGTCTAAGGCATCACTGTCACAATAAATTAGACTGCCGATGACGGAGATATCGGGGTTCAAATACTGGTCAGGTATACTGATGGTAGTTTTTCCTAAATGGTTGTTCACTCGCTCTCCATGCAAATGCGGTAATACTTCATCTAAACTCAACCTTTCTCAGCCCTAATATATTAATGTGATTAATACATGAGCGTATAGCCTGCATGGTCAGAGATACACGGTGGTATGTTGGAGTGTCAGCAGAGTGTACAAGCTGTATCAGCTGCTCCAAGCTACCAGCCTGCATGGTCAGTGATACACGGTGGTATGTTGGAGTGTCAGCAGAGTGTACAAGCTACCAGCCTGCATGGTCAGTGATACACGGTGGTATGTTGGAGTGTCAGCAGAGTGTACAAGCTCTATCAGCTGCTCCAAGCTACCAACCTGCATGGTCAGTGATACACGGTGGTATGTTGGAGTGTCAGCAGAGTGTACAAGCTGTATCAGCTGCTCCAAGCTACCAGCCTGCATGGTCAGTGATACACGGTGGTATGTTGGAGTGTCAGCAGAGTGTACAAGCTACCAGCCTGCATGGTCAGTGATACACGGTGGTATGTTGGAGTGTCAGCAGAGTGTACAAGCTACCAGCCTCCACTAGAGCTATTAATCAGTGTAGTGATGCCCTGAACAGCCGCACTAATGTGTCTCACCTAATGCTATGTGTAACAATATTTAACGATCACGGAAAGGGGAACAGAGAGAGGGAGTAATCACGCCCATTGAAGTGATATCCTGTTATTTAGAGAGGCGGGCATTGAAACTACTACCATTTACTTTTCTCTTTCCTTTCACGGATGCAGGCAGCGGCCAATCTATTGTTCTAGTAGTTATCCTCCGTGGTTATGTTAAATTATATCACTCACATCGGTGGTTGAGCGTTTTTCTAGGCATTCCACTCTTGTGGCACAGGATCACTGTTGACTCCCTGCCCTATGGTGACCTTGCTGAGATTAGAACCCCAACCACAGTGTCGGGAAGTTGAGCGCACTAACAAAAACGACAGCAGGGTTAGTTGTACTGGCGGCTATGGTCTTTGACAGCGTGCAGAACAAGTAGTAGGTGCCTACATTCAAGGGAATATAATATTGCAGAACCGAGTCAGGGTTAAAGTGCTTCTAACTTAAGGTGTCAGTCTTGCAATATATAGGATTGCTGTTGATGGGGAAATAGAGGTTCGAATGTATAGCTATTTACATTATAAATATATACATTATGTATAATGTATAGTTATATCTATATTATATGTATAAACAATTAGATGATTAGTAACTTGAAAGCTAACACTTTAATTGAAAACTAGTACACACGGCTGGGGTTGCGAAACTATATTTTCACGTCAGCGATTATCGATTTCGAAATTCGATTTTACTGTCATCGATAAAAATATAATATTGTGCTTCTAGGCTATATCATTCATAGCCCAGTAGTGGACAGATTAACCAGTACTAATGTACAGCTGTCCAGGGGACTCCCGAAGGTACTAATCTTACATCCTTTCCGTGGAGGCTCTTTTCAAGTCCCGATGAGATGAGGTGATGGTGAGCATGAGGGGGTGGAACTAATGAAGATATTGTCCTAACTTAAGCCCAATTAACCACACCCTAGTGACTTTTTGGGAAATAACCATGGTAACAACCGGGAATCGAACCCGGGACCCCTAGGCTCGTAGCCAGGTGCACTGACCACTACAAGACGGGAACGGCTACTGCCATCGTTGATCTATTTTAGTCTGTAGGGGAAGTGACACCTTAGACCAGAGGTTTCCAACTGGCAGCCCGCTGGCCACATGCGGTGCCTGATGCCCCTTTCTTTCCAACCCACGATACTTCTTGGAAAAGCAATCTTCTGTAGTGAGATTGATGTTTTTAGCCTATAAACGGAATGTTTTAACTTACATGGGAAAACTACACGAGAGTTCCAACTGATGCCCATTCAGTAATAAGCTAAATTTCGATCTATTATTATAATAACGTGTGTGAGTCCTATTAACTTCCACCCACTAGCCGATTATGATGCGGGCAGCCACTAGACTCGTGGATTAAAATGTGGTCCTCGGACATTTGTAGGTTGGAAACCCCTGGTCTAGACCATGCAACCACCGAATCGGGTAACCATAGCTAGTACACCCATTGAGCAAATTTGTCTTTTATAACTATTAAAATTGTCTTGTCTTGAAATAAATTAAATCCAATATAAAAGACTTGTTGAATTTAATAGCTTTCTTGTCGGCGGTATTCTGATACATTTTGACTCCTTTGGACCTGCATCAATGGTCACATGTCATCAGGATCACAATATACCAGGGGTGTGTGAAACTTCGAAACTTCTACTTGCCTTCGAAACAAATGTCTGCTTCGACTTAGTTTCGAAAAATATTCTGGCTTCCACAAATGACAAATCTTGGCTAGTGAAAATAATGAGAGCTAAAATACTACATTTATGGTCAATTAATTCTATTTTGAAAGGACATATAAATTACTACAATATAATATTTTTTTAATCATAAAACAACTAACAAAAAATATTTGAACTTCGATTCGACTTCGAGAATATTTCATATATTCATTTCGAGTTCACTTCGAATATAAAAAGTGGACCTCACATACCCCTACAATATACTGGTACATGATAATGACAGGTATTAAAGCTATCAAATCTAGGTTCACGTAATCATACGTCAAGTATTGTGATTTGCAGCTGTCAACTTTGACAAATTACTCATAAAATAACACTAATAATAGATTAAAATGTCATAGACCGCAAAATATTTTATATAATGCTTTTACTATAAAAATTGGACCATATATTGCGTGTGACGGGGTAGTCGAGGTTCGAACCATTACCAGGGGCACTAACATTTTTTCACATACATTTCTCGTTAATGAAGGTGCACTTTCTTAATATCACCTTCCTTATCATCAACGCATGGATTGAACAATTATTAAAGAGCCCTAATGTTAAAACATATGAAAAAATCTACTCCTTTGTAACTCAAAATAGAATTTCTAAAATAATATATTGACTGTAGCTGGGGACGAGGGCTTATGGCGTCAGACTCGTGTTGCTCTTGAACGTCATTGGATGAAAGGCTGGGTTTCAAAACTCTGATAATTTCCACGATTGTTCCACTAGATATCCTCGCTAATGCAGGTGCATTTACTCAAAACTAATCTTCTTACTCTACCTGTTAAATTGAGTAAATGATAGCCTTGGGGTTTGAATTAATAACAATTAAAATTAAACCTGATTAGATGGCCGTATGGTCTTAGGCGTCACTCTCGCAGTAGACTAGAGGGCCAATAATGGGGAGATTGGTGTTAGAATTCCGGTCGGGTGTACTGAGGCTGAATTTTCATCTACCCAAATGCGGGTACACTTCCTAAAAATCAACCTTACCCACTCTTAACATATTAGCGTGATTTGTACAAAATCGTATAATTTGACTATGTTGTAAAATGCTCTGCTAAAAATATAAATAAATACATTAGTTTTAGCTTATCATATTAATGTCCAGTTGCCTCTGATTTTCAAAAATTAAATCTTAAATTATAACTATAGATTACAAAATCCACGTCAATGCGGGTACATTTACTATAAAGTCCACCTACCCCTTACGATGCACCGACATAAAACATTTTCAGACGCTATAGCCATGATATACTTCAGTCGTGGATAATAATTGCTATTCATTTGTCAAACACATTTAAACACCATAGTATAATGTAATAGGATTAGTTTCTCTGCCAAGATTTGAAAACTTATATTTTTTCAGTTCTTCTTACGTAAACTATCTTCTAGAGCTATTAGTGACGTAGGGCACAGGCTGTGAAAGGGGAATTTTAAGGAAATTCACCAGCTCTCCCCTGGAAAGACGATGACAGTAGAGACCGTAGCGAGAAAAAAAACACCTCTAGTCGTGTACCCGGTTGGGATTCGAACTGAACCAGTGACCGTGCATTATCTAGAGTGTTAAACTCACAATGTGCCCAATTAACGTTAACTGAGAGGACATAGTTTTAATTCTAGTGAGGCACACCAGGGTGCTGGTCAGCGTTGATGGAGAGGTCTAGGTTATATTTCTGGTAAGGCACACTGAGGGTGTTGGTCAGCTTTGAGGTCTAGGATATATTTCTGATGAGGCACACTCAGGGTGCTGGTCATCGTTGACGGAGAGGTCTAGGATATATTTCTGGTGAGGCACACTGAGGTTGCTGGTCAGCGTTGATGGAGAGGTCAAGGTTATATTTCTGGTGAGGCACACTGAGGGTGTTGGTCAGCGTTGATGGAGAGGTCTAGGTTATATTTATGGTGAGGCACACTGAGGGTGTTGGTCAGCTTTGCGGTCTAGGATATATTTCTGATGAGGCACACTCAGGGTGCTGGTCATCGTTGACGGAGAGGTCTAGGCTATATTTCTGGTGAGGCACACTGAGGTTGCTGGTCAGCGTTGATGGAGAGGTCTAGGATATATTTCTGGTGAGGCACACTGAGGGTGTTGGTCAGCATTGACGGAGAGGTCTAGGATATATTTCTAATGAGGCACACTCAGGGTGATGGTCATCGTTGACGGAGAGGTCTAGGTTATATTTCTGGTGAGGCACACTGAGGTTGCTGGTCAGCGTTGATGGAGAGGTCTAGGTTATATTTCTGGTGAGGCACACTGAGGGTGTTGGTCAGCATTGACGGAGAGGTCTAGGATATATTTCTGATGAGGCGCACTCAGGGTGCTGGTCATCGTTGACGGAGAGGTCTAGGTTATATTTCTGGTGAGGCACACTGAGGTTGCTGGTCAGCGTTGATGGAGAGGTCAAGGTTATATTTATAGCCAGGATCACTGAAGAAAAGAGTGGTCCAAGTTGTCGTTTTCATCGTGTTTTTCCCACCCTCACTCCACGGTAATACGGATCATATAAACACTACTCTTCATATATACCTCTTATATCAAGCTATAAATATCTCTTCTATTGAATACAGTAATTGAAATACCTCCCGAAACAGCTAAGGACCTCACTCAGATTATGTGAGTAATATTTTACGTTACTATGACATCACCATGTAGACAACTATATTAACAAAATACTATTCTTTCTTCAAGTTACATAAAATGTATTAATAAAACAACTTTTTTGTACAATTAATTCCGAGTAAGTTTCCATACTAGCTCTACAACGGGTTTTAAAACGTGAAGCGTTTACTTTTGACAATAATTCCCGAATTTCTATCAATTCGATTCTCATCATTTAAAAAAAAAATGGTACGGTGCCCACACACACTTTCTCGCTCCTTTACCTAAAAAGGAGATATTTACTCAAAACTCGTTGGTATTTAAAAATAAACTCCACCAAGGAGCATTAGTGAAATAATACAAACTGTTACAGAAACGTTGAGAAAAGAAGAACATTTCTTTCCACCAAAGAGCATAACAATTAATTTCAATTTTCAGACTTCCATAATAAATATATTTATTGATAGATTTGCTATTTGAAAATATGTTTTCAATAAAATATTTTTATTTTTAATAGTAGAGTAGAGTCTTGGAAACTCGACACTCGATAACTAGACACTTCGTGTAACTCGACACGTGCACGTGCACACAGTTGTTGGTGCCAGTCATCACAATCCAAGGTCATTCAACTGTATAACCTCTCAGTTTGTTTTTGTAACTCGAGTGGAACAGTCATACTGTGGTGTTTTTACAAGTGATGTGTTTGTTAGTTTTCCAATTCAGTAACGTGTTATTCGAATCAATACAATATTATATGTACAGTACTGTACTGCATTTCTGTATATTACACGTATGTAAACACACCATTATATTAACACGTAATATACTGTACGTATATTACTGTTACTGTACCGTACAATACTACAGTATAGTACAACTGTACCTATAATATTCGATACTGTACTGTGATTAACCTTGTCTAGTAAACATGACATAGTAAACATGCATTTTATGCAAGTTCATTCATAAAATTCGACACCACCTTAGTCCACATTAGGTCGAGTTTCCGAGACTCTATTGTACGAAAACTTTAATACAAAAAACTAGTTTGTATCTGAAATAGTTACGGATATATGATCAAAATGTGAAATTTATGCTTATGTATGTACTCTTAAAGTCATTTTCATGAGAAAATTGAAGTTGCCATTATTTTTTAATGTTGAACAATGTCTATCTGCCAAATTTATTCAAAATCTTTAGAGCAGATTTTATGGATATCAATTTGTTCTCTTTTTGCTCCTCAATAAACTACATCTAATTTTAGGGTTAGATATATAACTCCAAAAACCTCCTCAGAGAAATATTATGAAAGCCATATAAACAAAGATTTAGACCTAGAGGTAAAATGGTTTCGACTCTAGGCCCAGATAGACACAGATACATACACACATACAGTCAGAGACACACAGACAGACACACACACAGACAAACAGACACACACAGGCAAAGACACACAAACAGACACACACAGGCACACACACAGCAGACAGACACAAACATAGACAGACAGACACACACACAAACAGACACACAAAGACGCACAAACAGACACACATTCAAACATACACACACACACACACACACATTCAAACATACACACACATACACACACACAGACACACACAGACAGACACACACAGATAGACACACAGACACACACAGATAGACACACACAACAGACAGACACACAGACAGATGTCGTTGCGAAAACCTATTTTTCAGATTAAGGGTCTCATGAAACGTCGACGTTTATCAAATTCTCTAGTTAATATTTTTTGACGATCACAATACTGCTTTCTCCTGGGTATCAAGAGAAAGTAAAAAGTGACTAAGGGCTATTAAAAAACGGGTCTTGAGCTGTAGATTTACACAAAAATCACCAAACTTGTAAACTTACACAGGCTTTCACAACAAACCTTGTAACTTAGAGAATCCTAAAAGCTTAATTGAGTAAACTTTCGCTTGAGTAAGACTCATTAAATTTGATTTAACAATCATTTAATATGTAGCTATATGATATTTCTCGTTGATATGAAAAAAAACCCTAGAGCTTTGGGCGAAGTTATTTTTCACTTATAGTTGATTTTGAATTAAAACGAGTTATTTTTTAGTTCGAGTAACACAGAGCAATATTGAATGGTACAGGAATTATTTCAAGCTCAATTTCTATAATAGATCCATGCATAAACCATCAATGAGTACAAATATAGTTTATTTAGAATAATTACATTTTTTTGAAACATAATGTATAGTCACACAAATTCGAGCTTTCAAATAAATATAATATAATTTTTTTTTGTTACTAGACAAAGGGACATTTATGGACACTATTTACTATGAAATTTTTTCATAAAATAGAATAAAATTAATCAAACTAGAAATTTTCGATAAAAAGATCGGGTACTCAAATTTGTCTAGTTTTGTAAAAATCTTCGAGTATAATTCGAGTAACTACTAAAACTCGACTCGAATTAAAATTTTCGAGTACTTCACTAAAAAACAATAAATATTTTGAGGTTATTTTAAATCTAGTGGAGAGATCTATTCACATCGTTGGGCACGTGGACTAATAGTCAAGCTCGTTTAATTTAGTTTTTCAGTGATGGGAGGTCGGGTATCAAATCCAGGTAAGGTATACTAAGAATAATGGATTAAATAGCTAATTACTATTTTGTTAGTTACGGTTATATCCGCATCAAAATATCATATTATTTTTCTTCATATACAAGAATTGATATTACTAAATTGTATTACTCTCACTTTCCAAGGATACCTGGGTATATTTATATTAAGTATACCTTTCTTCCTTACAATATTAGTGTAGTTAGAAGGTGGTGAAGAAATTATATAAAATTTAGTAATAAGTTATCCAAGGTAAATGTTGCATATTCTCAAAACAACTTAATTACCATGCTCATATTTGAGAACCACTGACAATTAAATTACCATATAAATGTGTTAAAATATAGATTACATTTTCTTTTAAAATCACTGGAATATTTTATTTTTCTCCACTCACCTCCCACCCCACCCCCCTCAACCCCGAATCCATTTGTGTTTTATTATTCAAATAAGAAGTGTTAATTTCGCTTAACCAATCTAAGAATTTTAGGTTACACTTTAACGTTAATGTAATTCTCGATATGAGCTCTTATTTCCTTGAACTGCAGCATACAAAGAAAGAAATGTAACTATTTTATTTTATACCACACATCCCACGATAAAAATAAATTTCAATACTCAACACAATTAAATACAACGATTTATGTTTAGCATGTTTTTTTTCTTATAGAGTGAGTTTTTAAAGTCTCATAACGGTAAATCCCAAAATTATTCTCCTCTGTTTTATTTTTACTTTAGTGATAATTAAAGGGGGGGGGTTTATAGAAAGTATTTTACATTATTTACAGAAGAAAAGTATTTAAGTTTTATAGTTAATGAGTCAAAGCTAATCGTAAACTAGTCGGCAATCGCTTGTTCTTCAAAGGGTGTTTTATTTTTTGTGGCCACATATGAAACGAGTTTTTTCTTTTGTGATATACTGAATAGCTCTAGAATCTACAGCTGAGGACGAAGATAATTCTCGAGATGTGGACTATAAAGAAACACTAGGGATTTTATATTTTAAGTTTTGATGGCGAATTTGTACTATATCATAATTAATGTGAATATTTAAATATTTTCTATGGCAAGTTAATCTTAAAATATACTCTTACAGATCACAAAATTAATAGATTACGTGTGAAAATAGTATCAATGTCCACTATCTTAATTTTCCCTTAAAATCAATAAGTATGAAACTTTACCGATCTCAACAAATATTTATTTATGTACCCTCTGTCGAAATTGTAAGGTAGCAACTTACTGGCTCACGCCCGCGCGGTATGCTATACCTCCACACATGACTGCAGAATAGTTTGCCTAG
>CABFWO010003221.1:66755-93819 GCA_902155825.1 Timema genevievae | reverse complement strand
TGTTTCCTAGGTAGCCATGCTGGTCCTGATACTCAGTAATAATGTCAGGAGGTTGTTTCCTAGGTAGCCATGCTGGTCCTGATACTAAGTAATAATGTCAAGAGGTTATTTCCTAGGTAGCTATGGTGGTCCTGATACTCAGTAATAATGTCAGGAGGTTGTTTCCTAGGTAGGTCCTGATACTCAGTAATAATGTCAGGAGGTTGTTTACTAGGTAGCTATGCTGGTCCTGATATTCAGTAATAATGTCAGGAGGTTGTTTCCTAGGTAGCCATGCTGGTCCTGATACTCAGTAATAATGTCAGGAGGTTGTTTCCTAGGTAGGTTCTGATACTCAGTAATAATGTCAGGAGGTTGTTTCCTAGGTAGCCAAGCTGGTCCTGCATCTTAATTACTTTCTGGTTCTTTAAGGCAAGAGATTTAGATGATGATGGAATATTAATTTGTCAGTAAACAATGTCCCTCATCATTGGTCTGCAAGTTTACCAACAACCGATGATCTTAAAGCAGTAATTTTACGATTTACAAACCCTCTATAGCCCAACACTTCCTGATACACGTGACCCTGCCTATATCTGTGGGCCTGAATAGCTTATTAAACAGAATGCTATTGTTTCCATTGTCTCAAATCCATCCAGAAGGACACGATTAGATATTTAATATGTGTCCATGAATGCATCGCGCAAGTAAATAAGTTTGGGAATCAACTCTGTGAACCTTTTGAAAATTTAAGCCAAATCAAATCATATATTAATACACTAAATACAAATTTGTGGTCACACGGTTTAAGATGTAAAGCTCGTAATAGTTGGAATTGCTGGTAAGGGGTAGGTCTAGATTCGAGCATTGGCCGAGGCCATTGGTGGTGGTTTAACACACGTGATATAGCCCTGTGCTTTTACCATCCTCTCAAAGAGCTAATGCAGCTGCATATACTCAAAATTGCATTATTCACCCTTATGGTGTTTCGACAGTAAAACATTATTGAACAATTTTAACAAATTTATAATGAGCTCTACAAAGTGATCAAATTATTTCAAATTATTACATTTCACAAGTTATAAGGGGTCAAACTTGCTAATTTTATGATTTTTGCATACCATTGTTAAGGTAAAGCTAAAAATGTATAGGGCTAAAATTTAATATAGCTACACATTCAAGAGGTGTATTCCGTGAAATATTTATACTTTATTCTTACTTACTTGATGGCGTAAGAAGCAAGAAAGTTCAATGCCGCACTTACAAAAGTACGCCACCTATCCCTATTCCAAGCTAGTTCTAACCAGTCCACCTCATTACACATTACCACCTGCATCTAGATACAATTATTGTTTTGTATATTCTAAATTTTACACTCCTGGACAGCAAACGAGATGTCAACAACTTACTGATCGAGTAATAACACATGTTTCCCGACTGTATAATTTTCCTAATTTCCAATCTAATATTGTTGTCGCTAGTTAACATTTTTTTCTAAATATTTGAACTCATTAACCCTATCAAGTGATATGTTTATTGCTGTAATATTTAAATTATCGTCCTCAATCTGTGTTCTCTGTGTTATCATATACTTAGTCTTTCAACGTTCACTTCTAAAGCTAGGTCCTATTTCCTTACTAGACTCTAATAACATTTCTGGTATTTATTGCAACAGCTTCCTTACTATTAACTAACAAAGGTAAATCATCTGCTTACCCCATTAACTGTATTGTAGCGTTTAATGTCAACCCTTCACTACTCTCTTACATTACCCTAATGATTAATTAAAAAGTTAATGGTATAAGTACATCTTCTTGTTTCAATCCATTATGTATCCCGATAGTAACATACAGGTGACATCCAAACCATACCTTGCCACGCTTATCAGGCAAACTTATCTCAATAATCTTGGCAAGTTTTTTTCGGTCCCAAACTTAGCTAAAATCTCATATCATTTGTTTCTTTTAACTGAACCCTAGTACTTTTTTTAAATCTATGTATTTATTGATATAACGTCATGTGGTTTTCTCATTTTTTTTCTAATATATGCTTGGAAGTAAAAATCTTACCCATTTTTTTTTATCTTTATCGTCGAAATTTACACTGATGATCCCCAATTATTTCTTCTGTGTATGGCGTCAATTTAATTAGAATTATGTTGGATACAATTTTGTATTATGTTGATATTAGTTAGATACCTGTATAGATATTGCAATCGGTTTTATCTTTTTATTTTTAGTATTTATAATATTAACATTTCTACTAATATTATTACTATTAATATTAGTAATTGGGGATGGAAAAAACTATGAGATAATGTATGTCATTTTGTAGTTTTTACAGGAAAAGGGATTTTTTTGAACACAAGAAATAAAATATTTCTTCATGAGGTAGATGACCTGGTGGTCTAGGGCAAAGGTGTCAGACTTCTGTGCTGAGGTTCCGGGGTTCAATCCTCTGTCCCAGCACAGATTTGTCTGATTGCCAAACCCCTCGATCACCTCTGACAGGACGTGTATTAATCACAACTTGTGAATGTGTGGAGTTCCAGGCCTCTGCCGTGGTTCGGATCCCACGTTAAACTGTAAATCCTCCATTTCATCTCACAATCATCCTACCATTGCACATTAGCGTAAGTGCGTATAACCCGAACGGGTAGTAAGACGCGGTGCCAGTAATAATGATAGTTATAATAATTCATGAGGTAGGTCTAGTTTTATTTTGTAAATATCGAACAGTTCTTAACTATCTATTTTGGAGTATAGCGGCATTTGACGAGAAACATTTTAAATATAAATCAAATGTTCTTATCAAATTCTAGGATGTCCATGACGAGTATTCAAGAACTGTTGAAATTTCTATGAATAGTCAAATAAACTATAAAATATCTACCGAAGCAATATTTTATTCCTCATACCCATAACAAATGTTATTATATAAAAAACATCACACATACTGACCTTAACACATGTTCTCTTCTCTTCCATCTTAAACTTCAAGCAAAGAGGATACATAGTCCATTGCCTAAATTATTTTCTCATCCCGAAAACCATGTATTGAGAACATTAAGTGTTCGAGTATTTATGAATTTATTAACTATCGATAGTAGACCCTATTTAACAATATATTTATTCAAGATAAATTACTAAAAATTACTCGAAAATGCCTAAAAATGGCTAAAACATAATGTAAATAAAGAATATAAATTATGACTTAAAAATCCAAAATGACAATTATTATTATTATTACTATTAGCACCGCGTCTTACAACCCATTCGGTTTATACGCACTTACGCTAATGTGTAATGGTAGGGTGATTGTGAGACGAAATGGAGGACCTACAGTTTAACGTGGAATCCGNTGTAATGGTAGGGTGATTGTGAGACGAAATGGAGGACCTACAGTTTAACGTGGAATCCGAACCACGGTGGAGGCCTGGCATTCCTCACATTCACAAGTTGTGATTAATACACGTCTTATCAGAGGTGAAGGAAGGGTTTGGCAATCAGATAAATCTGTGCCGGGACCGAGGATTGAACCCCGGACCCTCAGCACAGAAGTCTGACACCTTACACCTAGACCACCAGGTCACCCTCCAAAATGACAAAATATGGCCAAAGAATGACTTATAAAAAACACGTTTCCACAACCAGGTGATCATAAACAGAATTTATGTACACAAGAGCACTGTCTGTTATGATATAAAAAAAAGACATGTAATCAAAATCCTAGTCCTGATATTTACAAAGACACATAAAGTCTGTACTTGAGTGTAAGAATTTCAAGAATTTGAAGTACTTTAGGCAATGCGATCAGACAAAATTATTGTGACTTCAACTCAAAGTCGTAAAGTTTTAACCTTAAAAATTCAAAATGTTGGAAACATGAAGTCAAAGTTTATTGTCTAGCCAATCAGGAATAAGTACTGTCTTTTGGGTGCTTATAGACTGCTAAAGATAGAAGATAAAAAGTTATCAGTCATATTTTCATGCAATAATAATATTATATGGAAATAGAACACGATTGTGTGATATAATTGATGTGAAGCTGCAGACACTCGATCAAATTAATTCGTAGCTAATGTAATCGAATTTCAACATTCAACTGTTTGACTTAGTACATACAATATAAGTCACTTAATTTAATGAGTGTATTTTCTTGATTCTTGCTTTTCATTGGTTGAATAATTTTTAGGGGCTATAGAAAAGTACAGTATTTTTACAAGTTTTTTTAACAGACCAACAAAGATGAAACAAAACAGAAACTGTATCGATTTCGACAAAACTGCAAATCAAGCTCCGGAAAACTGAAACATTTCGGAGACTCCGAGTCACCGGTAACTGTTTTTGTCAACATCTGAAAGTCCCAACTCGAGGCGTAGAGGATCAAAAGTTTTCTGAGTTTTTGGAAACACCCCAGCAAAATTTTGCACAAAACCTTCCTCTATCTCCATCGTCCTGCCAGGTGTTGAACTCTTATTTTACGTGTGTTTCGTTCGGGTTGGTGTGTTTTGTACAGTGAAACTGTTTTATGCATTTAAAAGTTAGTACAATTTTACTTACTCATCTACTTTTAACTTTATATTCTTGTTTATCTTGTATTAGCTAAAATTGACTAGAACCCATTTCAGTGGCCTGCTGATGACTGGGGGACCGTGGTTCGAACCTGGTCGGGTGTTCTGAGGTAACACTACAACTTGTTTCCAGTCGGTCAGTTTGATGGAAACAGAGTTTTGGTTTAGTTTCTAATAACTAATTTCTGTTTTTGGAAACACAGCTCAGTCACAAGTGTGTCAGTCTGGTGGAAAACCGCATTTAAAGTAGAACTTTATGTCTCCGAGCCAAGTTTTTTTAAAATGTTGTAACCGGCTCAATGGTATTGATAACAAACAAAAGAATCGTCACGCCATTCAAGGAGCAGTAGCCAAACAATGATCATTTAACCACGTAACATCGTCGATAGCTCGCGCGGCATAACAAACAGCAGTGTGATCGAGTTGGAAGCTGGGATACGAGTCGACCGTGGGTGACAGTGGCTCAGTCACTGGAACTTTTCTTTATTATATTGATACTTTTATTTATTTTTCAATTTGACGCTCTACACCCATTTACTCGCCCCCACCCCCTCCCCATAAGACCAATAGTGGCTAGTTTATTTTTTACCCTTTTTTATTATTTCTTTAAGTATTGTTAGTTTATTTCTATGATTCCCTCCCACACTTGGAGAAAGATTATACAGATGAGGTTTTTTATAATTCTATTTTTAAAGCTGTTACATGTCATTTTGAAATGTGTTTTATTATATTTTTTTAAATTCTTTCACCCCACGCCTAAAGAAGAGATATGTTGAAACTGTCAGCTAAAATTCACTGTCGTACTTTTGAAAGTAAACGCCTAGCAGAATCAAGTGAATCAGATTTTTAAAATAAATAAGTTTGATAGTTGTAATCAATCATTAACATCTTATTATTTAAAAAAATGCTTTAATAAAAGGTTTCGTCTATCTTAGTGGTTTAAATTTATCAAAATTTCGGCTATACCAACAGCTGGNGGGGGGGGGGGGGGGTGGAGCTCTAGCCCTCCTGCCCACCATTATGGGCGCCCTTGTTGTCACTCCTGGCATGTTTATACCATTGCGGCACCAGAGAAGGATAGAGGGTTTCTAAGGTGAGGGGGATAGGGTGAGGTAACTGCGGGAAGGAAAAGTACATTGATCTATCTGGTGGTGGTGCAATTTATCAGGCGATCACGCACTCCATTTAGTTTACTTGAAAGGATCTTAGTCCCAGATGTGACGTCATTCAACAATTCTCTAACTTGGTCGAACGGGGATGACGTGACACCATTTCCCGGCCACGACCAACCATGGTATGACTCACTAGTCAGAATTCATGTCTTGTGGTGGGTGGAAGTGCCTCAGAACTTCTATTGGTCGAGTGGTCGTGAAGAAAGAATATCAAAGATAGTTTTGGCAAGAAAGTTGAAGCGATTCTTGGAATGATGATGGTGGGTTGGGCACCTAATAGAGTGGTCCATCCCAGGGGCAAAATATACCTTAAGTTGATCCCTGCGTCTGGTTTTCCTGTGATGCTGCCCCTGTCACCATTCTTGTGATCTTTTTTCTCTTATCACTGGGCAATCCTTATGAAAGTGCCGGCTGAGCAGTAGTGACCATTGAGGATTTTCATTATTCTTTGCGTGCCACAAGTCTGATTGATGGCTTTAGCTTAGTGTCCCTTTATATTGCTTGTGTCTTGTTGATCAATTTGTCTGTAGAGGTGATTGGCATCGTTGATAAAAAAATATCGAATGGATGGGTGGTTAATTTCGATCATCACTGATAGACCCCGGTAGGAAACAGACGTTAGTAAAGCTGACCCCTTTTTGGGAGGTAATGAGCTACTGGCTCTTGAGAGTTTGGTTCTTCTTCATATAGGTAGGCTTTGAGGTAGATTTGCACTGTTTGTGAATCAAATCTTTTGAATGCCTTCCAAATGCTTCTTCCCAAGTTTGAGAATAGTGGTCGTAGTAGGACAAGCTTCAGAAAACCTTGTTTTACAACTGTCCCTTTAAAATTTGTGTCTACATTTCTTGAACAGTGAGATTTTTTACAAAGAGTGTCTCCAACCTTGAAAGAAATTGCGATGTGTCTTCATGATCGAAGTCTGAATATTTTGGTAAAGAAGAAAATAAATTGTATTTTCGGGGAGGGAGTGTTTGTGTTTGTCTCTTCAAGGCGTCCACCTCACATTTGTCTTGTATTGTCTCCTATTTGCATGATTCACAATTGAAAGTGAATCCTTGTGTGTTTCTTGCTTCATCTACTCATCCTAAACACAGGAAGTGGACAAATAATTGTAGGCATCGTAATAGATTTCGTTCTTTCCATCAGCCTGAAATCACTCTTTGTGGCATTGTGCTTGGTTCCATGATGTGTTCTTCCCGTTTGTTTTATTAATTGTTCAAGTCTTCTGGATGAACGATGGACTCGTGGCGCTCAAGTCAGACTAATATTGCAACTCAGTCTCGCTAGCTCGGTAGATAGAGGGGGGTGCGTACTATCTCTTGGAGATGAATTGGGAGTGTGATGGAAGGGACGTAACAGGTTTTTAAAATACCGTCTTACATAGCAAACAAAAAACGTTGGCATCTTAACACCCTTTAGTTCAATAGTTTTAACGTTGCCTATCAAGTTAAAGGTCTAGGATGCGGCTGAAAACTTAGGAAATATAGCTCTTCCTAACTCAAAAATGAAATTATGATCGAGGGAGTGTGTATTGTGTGTGTTCTTAGTTTGTGAGGGTTTTTTTTGCTACGCGTTTCACACCCGAACAAGCTGTACATATTTAATTTCACTAATAGAGAAGGGATAAGTAAGATATAGATTATAGGAAGTGTACTCGAGTTTTCGGGGAGGTATACTGGGAAATCGTGTACGGAAAACAGTTCATACAGCCGAGGTTTGAACCCTGGCCTCTCACGATTGAAAGGCCAGACCAGATTAGTCTGACATTTTGCTCACGTGCCCAGCATTACAGGTGATTGTAAATAAAGCTAAAAGTTCAGTTTGTTTCGTGTTTTACATCTTACTACCCGTTAGTGCTTTCCCAACTTTTGTATTTATGGGGAAGAGATAAGGATGATGGGATGAAAGATAAAAATTACACAAATTTAAGTAAGCTAAAGGGAGAAACCATAGACACCCCTCAGAATACCCGGCCGGGATTTGAACCCCAACTTCCCCATCACCAGCAAACCATACAACGAGACTGGCACCTTTGACAACGTGTGCAAGCATGATTTGATTTAAGTCACGCTGACACGATTCTCACTCGGTCGGTCACTACTCGTTCAATGTAAACTTGTGATCCGAGCCCATTCGGACGGCGTAATCCGAGCCGAGTAAGGTCGGACTGTGCTCTCTTTTTGCGAGTAAGTTCGGATACAAATAGCATTCCAAACTGACGGCGGAACGCGGAACCGTGAAAGGAGATCGTTCTGAAAAGTGGACTGAGCGAGAAAATGTGTTGATACACCTAGTTCTTAACGTCTGAGAATCCATTTACGGGTCTAAATTTTCTTCTTCGCTTGATGCGAGCTATTGTTATGTATTTCTAGCTCCTTTATCAACATATCCGTGACAGCTCCGATACCTTTCAACACGAGATCGGACATCTTTATAGTGATCCGAGTAGCCAGACGTGAGCACCATCTCTCTGAGAGCTGGCTCAGTGTGCTCGGTCCTTGTTGACTCGTACGAATGTGCTCGGTCCTTGTTGACTCGTACGAATGTGCTCGGTCCTTGTTGACTCGTACGAATGTGCTCGATCCTTGTTGACTCATATGAATGTGCTCGGACCTTGTTGACTCATATGAATGTGCTCGGTCCTTGTTGACTCATATGAATGTGCTCGGTCCTTGTTGACTCATATGAATGTGCTCGGACCTTGTTGACTCGTATGAATGTGCTCGGTCCTTGTTGACTCATATGAATGTGCTCGGACCTTGTTGACTCGTATGAATGTGCTCGGTCCTTGTTGACTCGTACGAATGTGCTCGATCCTTGTTGACTCGTACGAATGCGCTCGGTCCTTGTTGACTCATATGAATGTGCTCGGTCCTTGTTGACTCGTATGAATGTGCTCGGTCCTTGTTGACTCGTATGAATGTGCTCGGTCCTTGTTGACTCGTACGAATGTGCTCGATCCTTGTTGACTCGTACGAATACGCTCGGTCCTTGTTGACTCATATGAATGTGCTCGGTCCTTGTTGACTCGTATGAATGTGCTCGGTCCTTGTTGACTCGTACGAATGTGCTCGATCCTTGTTGACTCGTACGAATACGCTCGGTCCTTGTTGACTCATATGAATGTGCTCGGTCCTTGTTGACTCGTATGAATGTGCTCGGTCCTTGTTGACTCGTACGAATGTGCTCGATCCTTGTTGACTCGTACGAATACGCTCGGTCCTTGTTGACTCATATGAATGTGCTCGGTCCTTGTTGACTCGTATGAATGTGCTCGGTCCTTGTTGACTCGTACGAATGTGCTCGATCCTTGTTGACTCGTACGAATACGCTCGGTCCTTGTTGACTCATATGAATGTGCTCGGTCCTTGTTGACTCGTATGAATGTGCTCGGTCCTTGTTGACTCGTATGAATGTGCTCGGTCCTTGTTGACTCGTACGAATGTGCTCGATCCTTGTTGACTCGTACGAATACGCTCGGTCCTTGTTGACTCATATGAATGTGCTCGGTCCTTGTTGACTCGTATGAATGTGCTCGGTCCTTGTTGACTCGTATGAATGTGCTCGGTCCTTGTTGACTCGTACGAATGTGCTCGATCCTTGTTGACTCGTACGAATACGCTCGGTCCTTGTTGACTCATATGAATGTGCTCGGTCCTTGTTGACTCGTATGAATGTGCTCGGTCCTTGTTGACTCGTATGAATGTGCTCGGTCCTTGTTGACTCGTATGAATGTGCTCGGTCCTTGTTGACTCGTATGAATGTGCTCGGTCCTTGTTGACTCGTATGAATGTGCTCGGTCCTTGTTGACTCGTATGAATGTGCTCGGTCCTTGTTGACTCGTATGAATGTGCTCGGTCCTTGTTGACTCATATGAATGTGCTCGGACCTTGTTGACTCGTATGAATGTGCTCGGTCCTTGTTGACTCGTACGAATGTGCTCGGTCCTTGTTGACTCGTACGAGTATGCTCGGTCCTTGTTGACTCGTACGAGTATGCTAGGTCCTTGTTGACTCGTACGAGTATGCTCGGTCCTTGTTGACTCGTACGAGTATGCTCGGTCCTTGTTGACTCGTAATGTGTCACCACAGCTTTAACCAGTGTTTTATCTCACTATCGTATGTACATGAGTTAGGGAGAAAGAAATATTCTCATAAATATTCTGCCTGTTGGATTAAGGAATCACCCGTATCGGTAGTCACGTGGTCTAACGCTTCACTCTCTCTCTGTGTTAGACTGGATTGCTCGTGACTAGGAGATCAAGGCTCGAATCACGGTTGGCTGTACGGAGGGTATTTCTTTCCTAAATGGTTTCCCATTCTCCCTTTAAGCAAACGCTGGTAAATTTCTTCTCAAATTCTAATCTACTCATTCCTACTCCATTAACGCGAGTAATGTATGAGCATAACCCGAACGGGTAGTAAGACACGTTAGAAAAATTATCCCCACATAATACTTGCTTTATGAGGAAAAACTTTTTCTTTTGCATCACGTCTTACTAACCATTCGGATTATACGCTGATGTACTAATTACGCTAATGGTTTTGGGGATTAAGAAGGTTATATTCAGATCAAATGTACCCACATTTGCATGGAGGAAGAGTGGAAAACCATTTGGTAAAAATTCCCTCAGTACAACCGACCAAGATTAGAACCTCAATCTCCCCGTGATAGTCTCCTACGAGGGTAGCGCGTTAGAGCAGGCGGCCACCGAAGCGGGTTATTTTAAATTTATTTCTATACAAAATGAGAACTGGTTTGGGACTTTGCTACTCTTGAGAGTGACGATGTTAGTTGTATCCACGTGGAATTGGAGTGTTGTGATGATGACACGTGAAACCTGTTTGGCGGTCCGTTAGACGGCGGAAATACCCGGATTGGTTGTAAACTTCACTGGTGATTCAACCTCAAACTACAGGTAGGAACAGAAATATGCATTGGCTATTAACAATAATCAGCCCACATCGGCGATGCGCTATAAACGTCAACAATATTCATTCTAGGTTTGCCGGTGATGGGCGAATGGTGTTAGAGATTTGGAAAAGTATCAACTGAATTACGTTGATTTCAGCCAAACGTGATAAAGCCCCATTATGTAGTTTTAAAATTTACTACACGATTCCTTTAATCAATATTAACCGAGTCATGGTTGTCCAAATCCAGAACTTATTTAAATTAATGCAAATATGTAGAATCCACACGCTTGTTCAATTAATAGAACATGACTAGCAAAGTTTAGGAGATTGAAATGGACTTTAGTACGGATACAACTGCACCAAGTAGCATATCCGAAAGTTTTAGAAAATGACACCTGGACACGGTAAACAGTGGTCCAAGGTTAACTTAAAATTTCAGGAAATATTCATAAAATTTGTCAAACTAATAAAAGAAAATCGATGTTATTTATAAGTGTTAAAGATTAAATGTATATTCGACTATGAGTGAGTGTATATTTAATCCACACATGTCTCGCCATTCATCAATCTTATTGGTATTAGTCACGTACGCCAATATTACTACCCATCCGTGCTATCCGAAAATTTACACTTATTGGGTAGTGACGATTAAGGTGGAATTTAGAGAAAATGTATCCTTATTTGTGACGAGGAAAAGTGGGATATAATTTTTTTTTGGGGGGGGGAGGGGGGGAACCAGTGCAACCAACCAAGAGTTGAACCTTGACCTCCCAACACCGTAAATCAGACTAGACAAGACTCGTGCTTTTTTTAGTTGGTCTATGTTGAGTGATTTAACTGTTTTAAAGCCCGCTTCGTTGGCCGCATGATCTAACGCGCTACTCTCGCAGTAGACTATACTGCCAATCACGGGGAGATTGAATTTCGAATCTCGGTTGTGTGTACTGAGGGTGGTATTAAAGATATAGTTTTCCACTCTCCCTCCACAAAAATGCAGCTACATTTCCTCTAAATACAATCTTCCTAATTCCTAAAACATAAGTGTAATTAGTACATAAGCGTATAGCCCAAATGGGCAGTAAGACGTGGTGATAAAAAAAGTTAAAAGCTAATAGTATAGGCTACATCAAATAGCTTCTTCAATTTAGCTAATTTTTCTTTAAAAAATAATGATATACGCCCATCGATAATTTAATTTAAATCAGAACAAACTTTCGAGCCGTTCATAACCTTAAAAGTCAACCAGATTAACCAGAGTGTAAACATCCCTGGAAAAATATTGTAACTAGATCAAATACAGTTCAAAAATGCAACCGGAATACAGGTATCGAAACCCAGAACTTTTAATATGACACACCAATGCTCTACCACTGAACTACCCAGGAATTGTCCCGTGCTCTTCACCTATGGTTTAAGGCAGAGCCTGTGATGGACCTGTGAATTCATTGGCTCCACTCGTGACTTTGACTATTATGACAGGTGTCATTTTTCAACTAGATTTAAGGATGTATCTAGACACGGCTGTATCTGGAAGCCAAACTTAGGACCTGATACTCACCAACACGTTTATCTCAAAACCTGTGCAATTAAATGTTATACGAATGGCAGTAAAAGGTCGAGCTTAGCTCAACGTTGTTTGTGATTCAATGATAGCCCTAAGAACCGATTAATTACGCACGTACATCACAGACTTTGCCTTGAACTATGAGTAAAGAATGGCCCTTGGATCAGTAAGAATCCCGGATGGAACACTGGTAAGACGTTGACGTGTTAAACCAAAGTTCCCGGGTTTGATCCTTATGTCCAGGTGTCAACTAACACAATTCCAGGACAAGGGAATGTCAACTATCACAACTCTAGGACAAGAGAATGTCAACTAACACACTCCAGTACAAAGGAATGTCAACTTTCACAACTCTAGGACAAGGTGAATGTCAACTAACACAACTCTAGGACAAATGAATGTCAACTAACACAACTCTAGGACAAGGGAATGTCAACTAAAACAATACCAGAACAAGGGAATGTCAACTAACACAACTCTAGGACAAATGAATGTCAACTAACACAACTCTAGGACAAGGGAATGTCAACTAACACAACTCTAGGACAAGTGACTGTCAACTATCACAACTCCAGGACAAGGGAATATCAACTAACACAACTTAAGGACAATGGAATGACAACTAATACAACTCCAGGACAAGGGAATGTCAACTAACACAACTCCTTGACAAGAGAATGTCAACTAACACAACTCCAGGACAAATGATTGTGTAGCGAATTGTATCTGAAATAGTTCATAAACAATAATTATTTTATCTTGTAAGATATCCTTATATTATTGGTAAGGTGAATCAGTGAAGATACTATCACTATTCCGGTAATGGTGAGTGCAGTTACAGAGAATAAGGACAGTAGGTCGATACTGAAATCAGACGGGAATATTCCTGTATTTTACTCTAGTTCCCTTCACATTGTCTCATTAATAATACATTAATGATGTTCCATCATCTCAACGTAGCCCTCATCCCCAACCTGATAGCTCCTCAAGTTGACCCCCCGGTGAATGTGTCATGGTAAACTAAACTAATGCCTCACTCTACCCCCTCCATTCTACCAGTCTAGTGGTACCGGCACTGCCTAGTGATCCAACGGGCAATGGCTCAGTCTAACAGTGCATCAGGTGCCAGCAAGAGTCTTCAGACGTCACTGAGATCAGAGGAACAACAACCGAATACGTCCAATTCACTTTGCTTTACGAGACAGAGAGGAAAACACAGCCTCAATTGACTCGGATTTCTTGCAAAGAGGTAATCTATTGTTGTTATTGTTGTAACCGGTGCAAACGCTCGCTCCAGTTTCGATGCTGGTAGCAGCAACAGCCATTAGTGTCGCTTGAACTTGACGCTCGCTGTCAAATGGGGCGTGGTAGGTCGAGTCACACACTAGGACCCACGCTGATAGACCCAACCAATCCATTTAGAATCGCTAATGGCAAGTAGGATGTGAAAATGGCTGCAACAGTAGTGGAGATGTATACTACATTCATCTCTGACACGCTTGTTTGCTTTTCAGTCCGCATTGTTGTTTGACATAGTTTTGAAAATCGAGTTGGAAACGACAAATTTGGCATGGTGGCGCTGTTGCTAGCCCTATTCTATTTACAAACTATTATGTTATGTTTTTAGTGACGAATAAACATCATACGAAGCACCACTTGTGAATTTACCTTCTACTACTGGTGTTCAATACATCTATTTAATCCAAAACTTTGTATTATTTGTGTATGATATTAGTTGGTAGTTTTCAAAAATATAATGATCGTAATAGCGATTTTATCGGTTTTATTCAACAAAACATTTCATTTAGTGCTCTAAAGACGTTTCTGCTACTCCTTGAGGTAACTTTAAAGGTAAACTACACTAAGCGAGCGATAGTGTTATACTACTACAATATTGTGTCTAATATAAGACTTTGATATTTAAATTTTTCTAAATATATTGATTCAATTTACAATTCTTAAGAATTAAGATTAAGTTAATAATTGTATGACACTTTGAATTTTACAAGATCTACTTGTATATTAATGGATATATCTTTTAAATTGTATTTGACCTTATATTCTTATTAGTCCAATATATTGTAATAATTGAAGAATCACATCCAAAGACCTTTTTAAACATAGCCTTACTCTCAATTATAATGTAAAGGATATGTATAAGTGTTAACAATTTCATAACACATTTTATTAATTTTTACTAGTTTCACTTGTGCTTATTAATAAAATAATTTCTTTTTAATTTTTTTATTGTTATTCTATTTTAAATTTGTTCAAGCACACAATTGATATCATTTTATATAAACACATAAAATTAATTTCCAACTAGATTCCAACATTTTTAATACAAGTTTTCAACTGTCATAAACTTTTTATCAAAACCCCATTATATTATATTATATCACTTGCATAACTATATGGAGCCTATAGATTATGTTCTGTTTTTAAACACTTACATATTTATTCAAGACATATTAATGTTTAATACTCTGGGCTTTCAAATTACCATATGTAGTTTTAATTTATATTATAATTTAATCAAATGTAACAACATTGTAAATATATTTAGAAAAATTGAAATATTTAAGTCTTATATCTTATATTAACTATCGCTCCCTACTTTCAACTTAAGAATGTTTTCTAAAATGAAATATTGTGTGTGATGATTTCTTATTTTAAGATTAATGTTAACTATATTCTATATTATTATAATGCTATGATTTGCCTCAGCTCAAGATGCCAGTGCGTTTGACTACTGCCTTAAGGATTACGGGTTCTATTCCCAGAGTAACCTAGAAATTTATTTTTGGAAAAATTTGGGCTTTTACTTTCTAGAAATGATTGACGTTTTGTGGATCTTATATTATGTCTAGTCTAGCATTAAGTTAGAGTGTAGGTTGTGAGCTTAGTAATCAGTTGGCTCAAAAATACACGTTAAAAACTTTGAATATTAAGAGCTCGTTTAAGCCTACGGATAATAGCTATAGACCTATTTTGGTGATAGCCCTTTCTGAAAGGCTGAATTTCATACATGAATCCTAATGTATAGTATTGTTGTAAGTTAAAGGGTCTTCTAGAACGAGCTTTGTATCAAAATCAGGGTCTAGCTTGGGTCAAACCAGGTGACGCTTCATAGTGCGGTTAATTGTATTCACTTAAAAAAAACCAGAGGAATCTATACAGTGAAACCATTTTACAATATATTTAAAATACAATCAAATTAATAAACAATTATTATTTTAAAATTACAAAAAATATAGTAAATATATCCCAATTTCGCTGTTATTAAATCAAGAATGCAGATATTCAATACGTTTTCTGGTTAGGGGGACCTAGTATCAAATTTCCCAGTTAAAATGTCCGGGAGTGGGCTGTCAAATAAGGCTTCCGTTCGGATGTAATGGTTATGTAGATAGTTTGGGCTAAACAATAACAATTATCGGCTCCACACTCTTATAGATCTATTTCCCTTTATATGGAACACCAACTACAAACACTAATATTATGTTGATAAAACTATTTTTATATTTAATAAATGTCACTAAAAGTTTGTTTCATTGTTGAGTTGGTACAACTCTCCATATAAAATATATTGTTTTAAATATATTGCACAATAGCAATAGTATATCTATATAATATATAATAGATATACAAAAATACATATTTTCTAAATTTTTTTTAACATATTTAATGTAATTAGCTTGTGTCAATATTGTGTATGCATAAGCCAAATTAGTTTTACGATGTAAATAAGCTGATTTAAATAAAAGGGTTTTACACTATATTGAAATTAGGCCTACTACTTTAGATCAATATTTTTGCTGTCCCAAGTAGAAAAATCTAAAGCTTTCTTAATTGGTCTTCTTACTATTACTGTACCTGTTAGGAAAATATAGAGCTATCTGATACATCTTCATAATATCACTCACTATCTGTTAGGAAAATATAGAGCTTTTTTGTCATTTTCTTACTATAACTGTACCTGTTAGAACAATATAGAGCTATCTGATACATCTTTGTACTATTATTGAACCTGTTAGAACAATATAGAGCTATCTGATACATCTTCGTACTAATATTGTACCTGTTAAAACAATATAGAGCTATCTGATACATCTTCATAATATCACTATCTGTTAGGAAAATATAGAGCTTTCTTTGTTCATTTTCTTACTATTACTGTACCTGTTAGAACAATATAGAGCTATTTGATACATCTTCTTACTATTATTTTACCTGTTAGAACAATATAGAGCTATCTGATACATCTTCGTACTATTATTGAACCTGTTAGAACAATATAGAGCTATCTGATACATCTTTGTACTATTATTGTACCTGTTAGAACAATATAGAGCTATCTGATACATCTTCGTATTATTATTTTACCTGTTAGAACAATATAGAGCTATTTGATACATCTTCGTTTTATTGTTTTACCTGTTAGAACAATATAGAGCTATTTGATACATCTTCTTACTATTATTTTACCTGTTAGAATAATATAGAGTTATCTGACACATCTTCGTACTATTATTTTACCTGTTAGAACAATATAGAGCTATTTGATACATCTTCGTACTATTATTTTACCTGTTAGAACAATATAGAGCTATTTGATACATCTTCGTACTATTATTTTACCTGTTAGAAAAATATAGAGCTATCTGATACATCTTCGTACTATTATTTTACCTGTTAGAAAAATATAGAGCTATCTGATACATCTTCGTTCAGCACAATACAGAGCCTTATCCACTAATAAAATTAGCAAAGAAAATACAATCCTATGATATTCTTGACACATAACATTATTACTGCAAGGCGTCATACATAAACAACGTAACGCGGTTTCCTTACCTTTTTTAACCCCCCCCCGCCCCCCTCTTTCCATTTAACACCAAGTAGACATTTATCCTGACCCCCTTAAACCTGTGTTACGTAATTTTCACATCAAGAATGAATATCATTAATTAATGGGGAAGATCATTCGACTCTAAAGGATGGACTCAGGTTTAATACTACTCAAAATAAACTTTAAATCATCGATATAATTATCTATGATAATATTATAACAATACCTTATTATTTTTATATATGGACAATTATATTATTTTACATTATAATTTAATCATATGATAAGTGTTACGTAACACTGTGATGTGTAACCCACCATCAAGGGGTGGTAGGTGCGGGTGAGTGATTTTCACAAGGCAAAAATAAGGTACTATTTAATAATTTAATTAATCCATATTTTAATTTATAATTATTTTAATAATATAGTGCTAAATAATACACATAATTGTAATAAATAATTATAGTTGTCTCATAAAAAGACGACTCTTAAGGCCCTTGGCCCTGTCAAGTGCAAGTCTAAAACCTATTTTGGGGGATGGTGGGTGGGAGGGTGAAAGGTGGGGCGTGGCTTCACAACCAACCAAAGTATCCTTCCGAGTCAACAAGAACAGATGGATCACGGAAACCGTAGATGGCGCTAGCTACCGGACAGGTCTTGCGGAAAAATCATACGTTTGGAAATATCAGTTTTCTCGAGAAAGAGTGAACTTTTTATGTTAATATTTTCAACACTCCTTCTAAGATAATGTATCAATGTTTATTAATTGTTACATTTTCTTATTTTTTGTTAAGAAGCTGGCAGCTTTATATTGAAAAATGTCAATTTTATCGATATTTATCACTGTAAAAATTATAGAGGAAGTGTGCAAATAAAAAGTGTAGCTTAATCATCATGCTTCTATACTTGAACAAACCGTTTTCCAAAAAAAAATAAAAAAAATTGCAAAACAATAAAAATTCTTGAAGATACCCGCTTGTTCCCATGGCTCTGCATTTCCACGCCAAATGAAAAGGGCCCATCGCCTTAAAGAAAAACAGTCAATTTGATTAGCAAATTTGTAATTTCATCATAAATAGCGGCAGTCATAATAAACGTAATAAATATTTACATGGGCCTAAAATGTTTGAGTATTAATATAAATATCTTATATTTTGATAAAATTATTGGTTATCATACTAAACATAGTTGTACTGTAGTGTTTTATTTTTAAACCACTTTACTTTCTGCACATTAGAGCTAAGTCAAAAGAATTGTTGTCTAGGTCATGTAGAAGATAGAATGAGGGAAGTTTTAGCTAGTAATTATTAATAACATTAAGTTGCGTATAACCCGAACTGGTAGTAAGACGCGATGCTAATAATAATAATAATAATAATAATAATAATAATAATAATAATAATAATAATAATAATAATAATAATAATAATAATAATATAACATTAAGGTATTGGTTTCAATATTTTTGTGTGTGCTGAATGAGAAGGGAAATTCACCACACCATGTAAATATTGATAAATAAATTTAATCAATGTCACTAGAAGTTTGTTTCATAATTGTTTCATAATCAGTCAAAAGAACACACACATTCTGTTTGAACATATTTATTCAAAACATGTGTACTTAGACTACTTAAGACACAAATTATAAAAAATATTCCCATTGAAAATATGACAATTTAATGTGAAATTTGTCGATCCCTTTGTGTTACAAGATGCAGAAATATTGGCTGAATATCTGAACTTTCATTAATTTGTGGAAATTTTCAAATGATATGCAGGAAATATCAAGTTACCACAAGAACACACCGCCAGGAAATAGTTTATTTTATTCTGAGAGCTGGCTTACTCAAATTCGCCACATTTTATGGCAAATTCGCCATTTGGGGCTATTGACGTCAGGGTTACATACCATCAGAGCTCCTCTCCATCTCAACAGCGTGAAGTGGTTCATGGATGACCTCTTAAATACCTGTGTCCTGTCACGTGATTGCAAACCTGAGTAAATACGGGACTGTTGGTTCAACAAGGTTTGTGGATTGTTCACATCCTTAGGAGGCTGGAGACTAGAAAAACAACCTCCGTATGAAAATACCAATGCTCATCTTGTGGCCTATGCTTACATTGTCTTCTAAGCAAGGCCGTAGTCAGGGGGGGTTTGGGGTTCAGACCCCCCGAAATTTTATAATTAAAATATACATAACTTTATTTATGGTTCAAACAATATCAAAATTAAGGTATAAGTACAAATTAGGGGTCTGTGCTACCATAAAAAGTACTTCATAAAACTTCTAGAGGTGTTTAGTATGTAAAAATTTTCCTAGCCTTCGGCAGTTAGGGGGTTATGTTGCCATAAAAAACACTTCAGATAACCTCTAGAACTGTTTATCACTTATAATTTTTTCTAACCTCTGGCAATTGGGGGATGTGCCCATCAAATCCCCGATGAAATTATTGGTTGGCTACGGCCCTGCTTCTAAGTAGAGCTGAAAAGCCAAATAGTAACACTCAAGGCCAATACTCCGAATTTTGATGACATGTCGTCTTATTTTATTTAGGTACATCACAGTCAGTGCTCTTGTTTATACAAATTCTGTTTATGATCCTATGATTGTGGAAACGTGTTTTTTACCAGTTATTCTTTGGACATTTTTTATCATATTTAAATTTAAGGGCATATTTTCTTGGTGTGCACCTTGGTGGTTTATTTTAACACATTTTTGATGAATTTTTATGCACCTAATGTTGAATATTATTATTATTATCATTATTATTATTGAGCATCGCGTCTTACTAACCGTTCGGGTTATACGCTTAAGTAATAGATACGCCAATGGGTTAGGAATCGGAAAGATTGAATTTTAGAGGAAGTGAGCCCGCATTTGCGTGGAGGGAAAGTGGAAAACAATTTAGGAAAAACTACCCCAGTTCACCCGACCGAGATTCGAAACTAGATTTCCCCCTCCTCAGCAGTCTAGCTCAACATGAAACTAGCGCATTAGCTAACTACGCCACCGAGGTGGGTTATGTTGAATAAGTACATGTTGTATAAACTATTGATATATTATAAATGCATAAAAAATACACAAGCACAATATTTTCACTACACAGTTGTCGGAATGAGAAGATAATGTAGATTGTAGACAATGAAATTTGTATCATCCTTGTGTGTTGGAAAGGATACATTCCTGGTGAAACTGCAACTAGGCTAGAGAGGGTTGCGTTTGAAAGGGGTGGCTATTACTATTAGCACTGCGTCTTACTACCCGTTCGGTTTATACGCATGGGGTGGCTATTACTTGCATTCTTATTTTCATGGTGTAAAGAGAAGAAACTAGTAAAGGAAAATCCACACCTAATACACCTTATCGGGATACAAACCCCGACCTCCCCGTCACTGACAAACCAGACTAAATTAGCTCGTGCCTACCAATGTAGTTTGGTCCAATTCAGAAAAAAATGCTTAACTCTATACCTACCTTGTGGACTAAATCTGAACCATTTGACTAATGTGTAAATATTACGGGTAACGTGCGAAATATGGATAGTGTCGAGATTAGCCGGGAGATGTCAGCATTAGCCAGGCGCAGTTGATAAAATCAGAGATATAAAGTAATCTATCTCATTTACGACACTATCCGGATAATATTTACACTAGCCAGCAATACTTGGATAACGTGGAATGATATTTGTAAAATTAAGCACTATTTCGAAATTGGACAGTAAATTGGATTGTAATATTGCATTAACATTAGAAACAACTAGTTTTCTGCTTTATTTTTCACTAACATAACCTAATCTAGCTTAACTTAGCCTAACTAATCTAACATAACCTAAACTCACCTAACCTAATTTAAGTTAACCTAGTCTAACCTAACTGACCTAACTAGCCTAACCTCAACTATAGAAATTGCCATTATCCAAGTGCGGGTGGATGTCAATATTATCTGGATAAACTTTGAAAAATATTATTCAATCACCTCTCACTCAACATTAATCTACGTATTTTGGATAACGTCAACATTATCTGGATAATACTGACTTTATTCGTAGTATATATACATTGAAAATGGAAATTTCTGATTGTTATGCCATAGGTTAGGCTGGGTTGGGCTAGGTTATATTATTGTAGGTTAGGCTAGATTAGCATTTTGTTGTCCGTCACTTGCTGTTTTTCGCTCAGCTTGAGAAAACATTTACAACCATCCTAAATGAAGAACTACAACAGCCAGTCCAGATTGTTTACAATTCCCGAGAATAAACTCGCAGCCCAACTGGGATGCGACCCTTTAATCTGTCAGGCCTACTTAAAAGTTTCAATTAACTATAAAGTGATAACCCGCCTCGGTGGCATAGTTGGCTAACGCGCTAGTCGTGTTGAGCTCGACCGCCGAGGACGGGGAGATCGAGGTTCGAATCTCGGTCGGGTGAACTGGGGTGGTTTTTCCTAAATGGTTTTCCACTCTCCCTCCACGCAAATGCGGGTTCACTTCCTTTAAATTCAGCCCTCCTAATTCCTAATCCATTAGAGTAATTAGTACTTAAACGTATAACCCGAACGGGTAGTAAGACGCGGTGCTAAATATTAAATAATATTATAAAGTGATAAATAAAAATCCACTCATGATAGAATCGTACTCACTTCAATGGTCGAATAGTCCCAGTCGTCATTCTCGCAATATACTGGATTGCCGATGATGGAGAGCTCAGGGTTTATATCCCGGTTGGATGTACTCAAGGTGATTTTTCCTAAATTGTTTTCTACTCTCTCTACACACAAATAACTTCTTCCGCACAAATACCTCCTTTCACACAAATACCTCCTTCCTCACAAATACCTCCTTCCTCACAAATACCTCCTTCCTCACAAATACCTCCTTCCTCACAAATACCTCCTTCCTCACAAATACCTCCTTCCTCACAAATACCTCCTTCCTCACAAATACCTCCTTCCTCACAAATACCTCCTTCCTCACAAATACCTCCTTCCTCACAAATACCTCCTTCCTCACAAATACCTCCTTCCTCACAAATACCTCCTTCCTCACAAATACCTCCTTCCTCACAAATACCTCCTTCCTCACAAATACCTCCTTCCTCACAAATACCTCCTTCCTCACAAATACCTCCTTCCTCACAAATACCTCCTTCCTCACAAATACCTCCTTCCTCACAAATACCTCCTTCCTCACAAATACCTCCTTCCTCACAAATACCTCCTTCCTCACAAATACCTCCTTCCTCACAAATACCTCCTTCCTCACAAATACCTCCTTCCTCACAAATACCTCCTTCCTCACAAATACCTCCTTCCTCACAAATACCTCCTTCCTCACAAATACCTCCTTCCTCACAAATACCTCCTTCCTCACAAGTACCTCCTTCCGCACAAATACCTCTTTCCACACAAATACCTCCTTCCACACAAATACCTCCTTCCACAAAAATACCTCCTTCCGCACAAATACCTCCTTCCGCACAAATACCTCCTTCCTCATAAATACCTCCTTCCACACAAATACCTCCTTCCACAAAAATACCTCCTTCCGCACAAATACCTCCTTCCTCACAAATACCTCCTTCCTCACAAATACCTGCTTCCACACAAATACCTGCTTCCACACAAATACCTCCTTCCACACAAATACCTCCTTCCACAAAAATACCTCCTTCCACACAAATACCTCCTTCCACACAAATACCTCCTTCCACAAAAATACCTCCTTCCACACAAATACCTCCTTCCTCACAAATACCTCCTCCCACAAAAATACCTCCTTCCTCACAAATACCTGCTTCCACACAAATACCTCCTTCCACACAAATACCTCCTTCCACACAAATACCTCCTTCCTCACAAATACCTCCTTCCACAAAAATACCTCCTTCCTCACAAATACCTGCTTCCACACAAATACCTCCTTCCACACAAATACCGCCTTCCACACAAATACTTCCTTCCATTCAAACACCTCCCTTCACAAAAATACCTTCCTCCATTCAAATACCTCCCTTCACAAAAATACCTTCCTCCATTCAAATTCCTCCCTCCACACAAATACCTCTCTACAAATAGAATTCATCCCTCTAAGCAAATGTCTTCCTCCGCATAAATTCTCCCTCCACGTGAATTTGCCCTTCACACAAATACCTCCCTCCACATAAAATGCACCCCTCGACACGAATGCCTCCCTCCACACAAATGAGGATACATTACCTTTAAATTTAACCTTCCCTTTCACAAACATACTATCGTAGTTATTGCTTAATGAGGATATCCCTAAAGGTTACTAAGACGTTGTGGTAGAAGATAACGGGTAAGCCTTGTTGAATGTTAGCAGGCGTGGATTCACGGGGGGGTCAAAGGGTCAGTTGACCCCCCTGTGAAAGTTAGAAAATAATTACAAAAAACTAAGTGAAAGTACAAATTTTAGAAATAAAATACAATATAGATATATTATTAAAAAAATATTTTTACGCGCAGACACCTCTTAAGCCGGGTCCACAAGTGCGTTATTCGTCCACGTTTAATCATTGTTCGATATGACGCAAGTAAGCGTGGAAAAAATATTCGTTTTCATGTATGAATATTTGTCGTGCATCGCGAGTAACTAACATGGTTCCGCATTGAGACGGTAGACTACCACACATCAAAGAAGAAGAATAATCACTTGAGAGAAGTTTGTCCACGAATACCGAATATAGAGTATGTGTGGATGGCAGGAGCGGTGGAACTGTGGGGGCTCTGCCCCTCCTGGAATATATTCCTCCCCTAGATATATTTCAAATCCTGTGATATTATTGAATATGAACCTGAAAGATGGCCTTAAAGAAAACCCCCAAATAACTTCTAGATGTTGTCAAAAATTTGCCGGAGAATACCACTTCAAATAATTACTAGACTAGAAGCATCTAACTGGCAGAAAAAGTCAGGGGAGGAAAGCTTTAAATAGCTTCAAAGGTCATCCAAATTTCAAAAATATCTAGGGGAGGACAACTCCAAACATCTTCTAATTGCATGCCATTTTAAATAATTTTCAGGCGAGGACCACCCCAAATAGCCTAGTTTCTGAAATAACTATATTTTCACAATTTTGTCGGTGGAAGCTAACTATCGACAAACTTTAAGGTGAGGATCACTCTAAATAGCTTCGAGGGGCATCCAAATTTCAAAAATTTCTATATGAGGAGCACTTTAAATGGCTTATAAAATAATCTAATTAAAAAAAAACCAAGGCGAAGACTACTTAGAGCTTCTAGAGCAACCCATTTTTCAAAAAATGGTCGAAGGAGGGCCACTCCAAATAGTTTATAAAAACTATCTTATTTTTAAAAAATTGGGGAGGATGGTCGTGGTTTATAGCACACATAAGATCAAATATGAATAAGAAACTATTAAATGGTTTTAAACAGAAATCTAACACTGTAAAAAACTATGTTATTTGTAATTATGACCCCCTTATGAAAATGATCTGGATCCGTCCCTGAATGTAAGGGCAGTTATTGTGATCCTTCCCGGAAACAAAGCCTGTTCACCGAAATGTAAGTTGTGTCTGTGAGGAAGTGTTCCAAGGGCCCGACCTTGTTGCAGCAAGGAATGTGGTAAAGTAGCATACCGCAGTTACCACACGGCAGGTCATCGACCTCTTCAAACACGCCATCAGGACCTAGTGGCTCACCAGATATGAACGCAGGTTCTAATTAGGTTTGATTAATATAGAAGCTCCAAAGCTAGAAATGATTTCAGACGTTGCCCATATTTGTTGTAACGGTAGGTAGGTCAACATAGAATTCCCCCATGTTAGTTTATTTAGGTTTTATTTGTTGAGTTTTAAAGATATTGCATTGGAACAAAACCCCACACAAAATTAAATTATTATAAAATAGCCTAATATTGATACAAAACAATTTGATTGTTCTTGGAGTTGTTGTTTCTAAATCCCATTTTTTTAATCTACTAGGATATTTGGTTTATTCGCGAAAAAGTCCAGTTGGTATCTTTCTACCAGGATGAAGCTTAAAAGTTCCTATGGAAGCATATCTATCTAGGAAAGGAAACAAGAAAAATACAATTTCGAAATGCAATTAAATTATGTTCATGTGCAAGTGTTTATATTCGTCAGCAGAAGAGAAGAAGTATAATTAGCAGATAAACAAAATGCCTCAAAGAGTAAATTGCTTATTTTATTCCCTATATTTTTATTTCTCATATTGGTGTCTAAGTGTGATGCCTCTGAATAAGACACATTTAAACAAATTATATTTCTAGAAAAGCTAATAAACAGCATTTTAACCCCGACAAGTTATCAAATTACATCTATAGCTGGCTACAATCTTACATACATTCACATAGTCTATCAGAGTTTGGAACAACATTTTCAAAAATCAGTCATCACTTATCAGTAAATTTACCCTTAAAGTAGTTTACTTAAGATAACCAACATTATTTTAATCTTTAAATTGAAAAATGACACATGAACATGGGTATTTAACCCGGGACCTTTGGCTTAGTAAGCCAATGTTCTAACCACTGATCTATCTATGGGTCGTCTTGTAGCCAGTGTCATTCTTTGATCATATTTGAAGTCAGATTCTGTGATGGACGTGTGGAAATCTTCGGCTACAAATGTGTGATCAATTAATATCACGAGCTATCGGATAACACAGCCACCATCGACTTGGTAGTTGGATTATTGCTTCCAATAGTACAATAACAACTGTACAAATGCGCATATCACGATGTATTAAATAGCCAAGCTATTATATTTGTTAATTATGGCTATAGCAAATATATTAGCTTGGATACTTAATCCATCCAACATTATTTTGTTTCTCATTTGTCATACTCCCCAGATATTGATTTTGAACAAAATAGTCAAATTCATTTTCTAAAAATGTAGCATATTCAAAAATCAGTCATCAGTATCCTACCTACCCATAGTCTTAGAGGGTTTTTTCCCCACCTCATCTCACTATCAGTTCGTATTACTCATTGATATCAATTATGCCAACGTGGTAAGGAAGATTAAGGAATAATTCAGAGGAAATGTACCCGCATTTTCGTGGAGAGACACTGGGAAAACCTATAAGAAAACTACTCTCCTAACACCTGTCCGAGATTTTAACCTTGATCTCCGGTAAAGCAAACTAAATGAACTTGAACTTTAGACCACGTGAGCCTACAGATAAAATAGGAAACACGATGTATCCTGAAAGTATGACCAAATAACATATAAATATAAGTTTGGACGAAATCTACCGAACCATTGAGGCCTTAACCCCAGGGTTGTAAGACCCCGTTTTGGTTCCAGAGGCACATAAATAGTCAAGATCCAACATAACCTTGAGACCTAAAGTTTTCACAATTGCAATATGTACTTTATTTATATGCTAGAGTAAAAGACATATATATGAGTCTATACAATAATATGTTGAAAATGATGTGTATTCATAAATGAAAAGCCATATTTATAGCTTCTATTATTATTTAAATAGTTTAGTTCTATATTTACTACTTGCATATACTAGTGGCAACACAGTCTAAGACGTTAGAATCTCATAGTAAAAGTTAGTATTGGCTAGAGAGATCACAGATCGAATCCCAGCCAGGCAGATACACTTTCTCTAAACCACCTTAACTTATTTTACTTTGTTTTATTCAAATAGATTGTATCTGCAGACCTGTTATCTTGCTTTAAATAGTTACTGTACAGATTATCTAATTACATTGTAATTTATTATTTATTTAAATTCTGTTTGAATTATTGATGTAGCTAAGTGGTTGCACGTTGGTACAGGGAGATTAAAAATAATGACAAATACCCGCATCGCTGGGCACGCAGATTTAATGTCAGGCTCATTTAATCTATTCTTCGGGTGACGAGGATATCGGGGTGTATACCCCAGCTGGCCTTACTGGGGCTGGTTTTTTCCTCACTTCGCTTTTCATTCAAATGTGAACATAGTTCCTATACATTCTGCTTTCCTCAGCCTCATTCCATCGGCGTGA